>CAUYQV010175940.1:0-46007 GCA_963574575.1 Galagoides demidoff
AAAAAAAAAAAAAAAAAAAAAAAAAGACTTCCCCTATTAACATGGATTTAAGGCTGAGGACTTCAAGGGCTTTCTGAAGCCTCTCCACAGAGACAAAGCACACTGAAAAATCACATTATATTAGAAACCTCCCTGCAGCAAATGCCGGCTTGTGAAGGACACTCAACCTTCAAAGGGGGCAGAGATGGCTCTGTGTACTTTCTAGCTGACATTTTTTACTTTAAATAGGTTGTATTCTATGCCTCTTATGCCCTTCTTTGCCCAAATAGTTAGAAATGATACTAAGAACAGTAAAACTCCCCTACACTGGCCACATCCTGGTCCCCTTTAATTCTCCTTTTTGGGAGGGCGTGTCATCGCCATTGCATTCACCCTGGGGGTGGGGGGCAGATGAAGGCCGTGTCTCATTGAGGGAGCCCTCCAGGGCTCATCCGGGCTCTTCCAGGGCTCCTTGTGGGCAGCCTGCCCACTCAACTCTCCCAAGGTGGGCTCCCAGCTCTCATTTGGGTCAGTATTCCCCTTTCTGTGAGGCAGGAGTTCATTTCCAAGATTTTACAGAACAGCAAAGAAAGGCCCACAAGGTAGGGATAGTGGACTATCTTTCACCCCACACAATCATTCTAAGCTCTTAGACATTTTCTGGTCATTTGAAAGTACTGATGTCATAGGCCAAGTATTTCTAAAAATTAGCCACTTGTCATTATTTATTCATCAGAATATATAGTAACTTAAATGTCTACTTGGGCAACTTGATTGTCACAACGTAACTTCTGACAGCAAGAAAAACCAACAGCTCTATATTTTAAGAGCTTTATGTTGACAAAGGCTAATGGCTCTGAGTCTGTTAGTTCAGGACAGTTCTGTGGCTCTCAATCAGAGCTCCTGCTCCCCTTCTCCTGAGAGCCTGCATTCACCACAAACCCATCTGGACTTGGGCCATCGCCTCTCCATCATTCATTTCTCAGTTTATATTCATTGAAAACTCCGATGGAAACATCCAGAAGCAATCTCATGCAGCGCCACGGCCTTTGGGGGAAGGTCTTGTAATGCTTGAAGCTCAACAGAGGGAAAAGCTCACGTGTTTTCACTCACGTGAGACCCTCTGGATAATAAATATCCTTTTCCAACTCATCTTTTTGTTCCAGTGAATAAGCAGATTCAGAAAAAAAAAAAATTTTAAAGTGTGGTCAAGAAGAGTTACACAGGTGTCAAAAGTTTGTTTGAAAAGGGAACTAAATATTGATAGCAAGTTTTAAAAGTCCTTGTATTCAGCTCCGTGCCCGTAACTCAGTGGTTACAGCGCCAGCCACATACACTGAGGCTGGCAGGTTTGAGCCAGGCCAGGGCCAGCTAACCAACAATGACAACTGCAACAAAAAAATAGTCAAGTGTTGTGGTGGGCGCCTGTAGTCCCAGTTACTTGGGAGGCTGAGGTAAGAGAATCACTTAAGCCCAAGAGTTAGAGGTTGCTGTGAGCTGTGTCACTGTAGCACTCCACCAAGGGCAACATAGTGAAACTGTCTCAAAAAAAAAAAAGTCCCTGGATTCTCCTTACAGCCTCGGTGAACCTCAGGTCGATTTTATCCATGATTTAATTGCTCTGTGATTCAAATTTGCATGCCAGAGAACCAGTATTCTCACACACAAACTTCACTCAGCAGAAAATCTTTTACGAGTTTTATATCCCAAGCTCCATGAGGAAAGAGAACATATCACAGCAGAGTGTTAGACCATTTTCACAGCTAAATTCACTCATGCTGGAACATCTCACCCGAGAGCAACATCATGGCCATCGTCTTATGATGGGACAATGTTCCACGCCTAAGTAGACTCCTGACACGAAATTGGAATGCAATGCAATGCAATGCATGTTTATGAAATAAATATGTGTATTTAGTAAACAAAAGAAGATGAGTTTTTAAAGGTATTTGTAATGACCATATCATAGTTTGGCAATTTTGGTGTCATTTCCCAGAGGGAGAGGCAGTAATACACCTAGATTCACACATGCGGATAAATACCCTGAGACAGAAAGTTAGAAGCAACACTTCTTACTTTTCCATTTTAAAAACTACATATCAGCAATTTGAATCCTTAAAAAAGGAGATGAGGAGTGTAAAACTATTTAGAAATGAGGGTGAAAACGTGCACTCCAGGCTTCCTGGCTGTGTGTAAAATAATGGACAAAGAAAGGAATCCCAGCCATTTGCATACAGGGTCATCAGACACACTGGCACCTAAAAAACTGAAGAAATTATCAATTAACAAGTAGGGGCTGACCTGATGACGTATTTTCCCAGGTATTACAAGTTGAATTACTTTTTTACTCAATAACACCTCATTCTTCTTTTCCCATATGTGCCCAGCATTCTAAAGAATAATCAAAATACAGAGCACTCTTGATTCAAAAAAACCAAGAAATGCAAACAGGTGTGATGAAAGGTGATTCCCTCAACCACAAGCCCAGGGGAACCCTTCTCAGCAGGCTTGATGGATAAACAAGAAACCCATTTTACAGATGAAGAACTAAAATGGGTGAGGTATTTTGTTTATCCTTTTTTTGTAAAGGCCAAGTGAGAATGCTTTACAAAATTGTTTTTATCTCTTGCACATCCTTCTAGAACCATCTACTCTAACTCAGGGAGAATAAAATCCCTCCTCCTGGCTCTCTGAATTGCCGACACAGATCTCTATTCAGACAAGGCTAATGTCCAGTAATGGGGCCAGGAGATGGCTTTGCTGTACCCCAAAGATGCCACAAACTTTCCACAATACTTAAAATGTCCTTCAAGCGGTCCTCAATCAAGACAGGCATTTTTTAAGGCCGAAAGAAAAATGACTGTCATGTATCCATTATGACAACGTGAAAGGTGAATGAAATTTTCATTTTGAAAGCATACTGCCTTGTCACTGTCGAAACTTACTGAATTCTAGTACTATAGACTGCTAGAGAGAATAGACATTCTTATGAGACACTTGTATATTATTATTTCTTATGTGTTTTACAGTCTACATCAAATTCTTTAAAAATATTTTAAATATGGAAAACTAAATGAAAAATCTCTAAAGCTGACTTAACATTTGGCTCATAAAGTAGTGTTTTTTATCAAAGGAGATAATGTGAGAAGGTGGCTGGCCCCTCATCTCATACATGTCCCAACTTTTCTTGACTTGAAAATGTTTCAAATAGGGCAGTGCCTGTGGCTCGAAGGAGTAATGGGGCCAGGAGGTGCCATAATGGTGCCAGCCCCATATGCCGGAGGTGGTGGGTTCAAACCCAGCCCCCCCAAAAAAAACTGCAAAAAAAAATTCAAATACATTTCTTAACAATGGGAACTATGTACCTTTATTCAATTTCTTCTAGTGTATTAAAAAACATAAGAGCACATAATATCAGGGAAGAAAATAGGTTTCTTTTAAATAAGTATGAAAACAGTTGCTCTATAAACATAACCTCGGTAATAATGGTTTTATGGCAATTTCCTTTGAAATACCATTTAGTACACTTCCACAGATGGAGTACCAGGCCTTCTGCTTTACACGTGACTCCACCCTGCAACAGCAGCAGTTGTGTCAAATATATTGATAAAATGTGGGGTTCATAAAAATCCATTTAAGTGTCCAAATGTACTTCATTTTCTTTTCTAGAAATTCTGCAAGATAGAGATGTGGATTCACAGTCAAAGATAGAAAGGATACTTAGTTTTTATTTTTAAAATATATTTTTTGATCATTATAGGTCTCAGTTCAGCCAGGACACGTTTATTGAGATCGTCATTTTAAAAGGAACTGTTTGTTCTACATAGAAATGACCCTGCCTTGCTCTCAGTCATCACTTGGAAGTTCAAAAGAAGTATCTGCAGCTGAGTGCAGGAAAACATTTCGCTCCCCAACTTCCTAACACAGCTCACACTTTAAAAATGGTTAATACTGACTGTGGGTCTACTCAGAATTGGGAACAGCTTCCCCCAATCTTTGCGGAATTTATGGAAGCAAAGAGCTTTGCTAGAAGCCCCTCCCCCTTTCACTTTCCTCTGGGAGCTGGAAAAAGGGTAAAAAGACAGTAGGAAAAACATTGGAGTCTTTTTACCCTGAAAAAAACGATGAGCCTCCATTTTCTGGGAAGTTGGAGGGTGAGAAGCCCAGTCGTGAAGAATTTCAACACCAGCTTGCCCAGGAACTCAAGAGTGATTCAAACAGCAAACACTGAGGCCCACTTTCTTTTCAGCTTTGAGCTTCTTTTTCCCTTTGAGGAACTTAAGTACAGTAATTAAATTAAGAAAAGCCAGCAAAAAAGAGGGCAGATTATTAGATATTTTGCTTGACATTGTAGAAAGTCATGTCAGATTTACGAAAGGATAGTCGATTTCAAATTTTTAAATGTTCCTGTCCTCCCTAAAAAGTCGCATCGTGTTCCCCAAGTCGGCCGAATGCGTGTGAGAGTTCGCGTGGATTCTAGGTCAGGTGAAGAGAATTTTGTGGAACTTTATGGCACGGCTTAGGGGGAATTAAGGGCTGTGCTGGATTTCAGCGTCTATTTGAGCTACCATGTTCACATTTTCCCCTATTTTTACCTGCGCGCTGCAGCTCGCGCACACGAACACATGGTTACATTCTCACACTGGGCACCCACAGAAGGTCACATGCTTTGCATCAATGGCAATTAGTTCTCCTTTTAAAATGGAAAATGTCATTAAGTTCTTGAATAATTCAAGAGTAGAGGTCACAATACAGTGTCCCTTTTGGGGGTCTTTATGGTGCAAATGGCCAAGCAAGGCGATCCTATCTGTAGGAGTAGATCTAAGGTTGACAATGTAGCTCTATTTAGTGTGACAGGAAAATTAAATTACACGAGGCACTCACTCATTGTCACCCGTTAACAGGCTTGGGAAAATTGTGGATCCCCGGGGGCAAATCTCTGACGACGTGCGAGGGGAATAAAAATATTTCATTTTAATTGGCTGCTGTTTCCTTTACTTGGTTTTGAAAACAACAAACATACACATACCCCCCAAACAACTCTCCTCGGAGTCTCCCGAACACAGCCACAACTCACAGCGTCTGCCCGGAGGCGGGCGAGAGTCTGAGTCTGTTCCTCAGCCACGGTGGCGCAGGCCTTCACCCGGGGGCTCCTGGAAAGGACAGAGAGGGCAGGTTTCAGATCGGACTGGCTTCCACGTCTCCCTGCTCCTCCGTGGGGGCTGGCCTGAGGGACTTAGTGTGTTTCTGGAACAAGGGCTGCCCCTCAAATCTAGGAGAGCTGAGGAGGTGGCAAGAAGGAGGACGGGAGGACACAGAGGTCCCCAAACTGTCTTCCTCCCCAGAGAAGAAAATGTCACGCTGCCCCTCGTGATCTGGGGCCTGAGCCCGGGCGCGTGGGCACCGGGGCAGCGGAGCGGTGCTAGAACCGGAGGAAATTCAAGCTGGGGAGCGAAGTAAAAATCCTCCGCGGTCACCAAACGAGGTGAAAGTGTTTCCGAGGCCACAGACAGCACATCCTAACCACTTCTGGTGTCCCCAAGGTCCCCCACGGCCCAGTTAAAACTGGTGGGCGTGGCTGCCTCGTTCCGACTCGCGCCGCGTCCGGGTGGAGACCCAGGCGGCTCTACCTGCGCCCGCTGGCCGCGCGGTGCCGCGGGGCTCTCTCCGACTGCCGCCGACCATGGCGCCTGCGGGAGAAGCCTGGGACTCGGGGCTTTCCCGGAGACACGAGGGTGGGGAGGTGGGGCGTGAGAGGAATAAAGTTGGCGGCGCCCGCGGCGTCTAGGTTGGGACGGGTCTTGTCCGGGGGGTTGGCTGGGCGGCCTAGGGTCGGTTCTCTGCGATCTAGAACTTGGGGGCGTGGGGGGGGGGCAGCAATGACCGTCCCTCAGCTTCGCGCTTAAAAAAAAAATCCCCTAAATAGTATTGAACTGGCATTTCCCTCTTTCCACTGCCTCCACTTTGGCCCTGGGAAGTATGTGACCACCGAGAGGGCATGAGGAGTAGCCCCCGGAGGGTTTCCCAGGGCTCTGGGTTTCCCGCGTCCCTGCAGCCTGAACTCGGGGAGCCCCCTGGCTCTGCCGGCCGCTCCGCGGACCCGCCTGGGGAGCGCGGTCCCCGCCGCTCCCGGAGCCGGAGCGCCCGCCGGCTGAGCGCGCCGATCCGCAGAGCAGCCTGGACGCTGCCGCGCGGCTGCTGCCCCAGTGTTCAGGCCACTCGCAGGGAGCAGGCGGCTTGGGGACCTTTTCGGAATGAGGAAAGGGGTTGCTCTCCGTTTCTGAAGCAGGTCCGAGTTTGGGGTCACTTAGGTAAAGGGAAACATTTAATTTAAAAAAAAAAAATATATATATATATATATATATATGTTTTAGCACGATCTGTTACCTACCGCAAGTGATTTGTGCTTAAACTTTGACACATTTCCTGGTAGAATTGAAAAACAAGTTTCATGTCTGGGGGTGGGGGGGAGAGCAGTGAGGAGCAGTTTAGATGTTTTTCCATTTTCTAAATGCTTCAATTTAAGCAAACACTTGGGGGATCCAGGCCTCTGTAATTCCAAAGACAATTTTCTATGGTTTTAATTTGATTTGCATTTTTCAACTTTGATAATATTCAATTTCATGGCTCAATACACATGTAAACACCGTTAGGTCATGTTTTTTCACCCCTCGCACCAAACAGAATGTGGCTTGTCTCAGAGTGCCATGGGAGGTTACACCCGAGTCCCCCAAATATCTGCAAGTTTCTCCTGAATTATTAGCGCAGCTCAGCCCGGGCTCCAGCAGTAGCGAATAACGAAAAAATATCTAACCTAGTGAATTAGCCAATGTATACGGGAGACTTGCGTAAACATTGAAAAACAAAGGCAGTGAAGAAAAAAAAAATTATTGGATATAGAATCAATTCTATTTTTGCCCCCAAATAAATAGAAATCCATGTTTTATTTATAGTTTTAAACAATCGTAAAATAATAAATAAATTTGTTTCCCCCAGAAACGTTTTTTCGTAGATCTCATCTCCAGGAAGACAATACTGAAAAATATAAAGAAATCATCTTTCTAGAGAACAGTTGAATTAACACAATTGCGCTATTTTACCGAAGATAAAATGTAGAGGCAAATACAGAGTGAAGCTCGGTAATTAGCTAGAGTCATATCAAAACTAATATTCAACAAAATAGCGCTACCAATGACAAGGAAGATGCTGTGACCTCCTGTGAACAGCTCCACTGAACCTGTGCTGGGAGCGGACGCCAACCTACTATTCTTCCCATTTTGCAGGTCTCATCATAAACCAGACATTATGCAAAGAAATAGTTGAGTCTCATCAAATGTGCAGATTGGCATATAATAAATTTATTAAACTCCAAATGCTCTTTATTCCCTGTTTACAAAATTATGTTAGAAAAGGTAGGAAACATATACTTTTATTTGTCCAAGGATATTGTATATGATAAAATAGCCATCCAACTTCCAGAGCTTCCTTTCATTTAAAAAATAATATATATATTTATTTATCTGCTTGCTGTAGACTGCTGTGCAACACTTGATACTGTGAAAAATATTTCTATCTTAAAGCCTAAGAATTTACAAATTATAATGTTTATGTTATTTTGGGGGCTTTTTCAAATTGGAGAGCTCATGGACGACATTAGTTAATGTTTGTAAAAATTAAAAGACATTAGGGTTTTGGCATCTTGTAAAGAATAGGTCCCGAAAGTGGATGTGTAAGACTCCTTGAAAAGCATTTTGCTTGAGGCTGGCTGATAATAAAGCACTACACTTTCAGTTAAGGTGATCTAATTCGAAAAATATCTTTTATCAGGTGAAAGGCGATTAGGCAAACAAGAAAAGAATTCTATCTAAAATAATATGGACTTTGAAAAGAGAAAGTTCCTTAATTTTTAAAAACACATTCATCGTAGGCTGGCTGTCTAATGCCTTCAGGAAAACTATTCTTTACCATTTAGCTTTTTAAGAAATAATTGCTGAATTTTAAATTATCATTGTTTAGGATTTGAAGTAAGCGTTTCTATTGTTTCCGTGGCTGGCAATTATATCTACTTGTTTTTGCACAAATTGATGGCAGAGTGTGCACACTCAACCCGATAGCTTCACAGTAAACCTATTCCTGGTGATAAAGCTAATGAATGGGGCTAATTACAACACAGGGTCTATTCAGAGAATTGCAAATTGTGGGCAGTATGGAACATCTTTCCCTTTTTCTATTAGTAATTGAGGAGTAAATGGGGATCTTGTTGAGGACCTTAGAAGTTTCATCATCAGAAAGTGACTTAGTCATCTTAATTTAATTCACTTTCACCCCAAACAGGTCTATCCTGAGGATCAGGGTTTCCCCAGTCCAGAAGCCTTGCTTTGGAAAAGCAGAGGGCCTCAATTTTGTCCTCTGTGTTTAAGATGCAACAGGCTTTGATGGGGGAACTTGGGGAGGTAATGGGATGGAGGAAGAGTGTGGAGGGAGACCAGGGGAGAAAAGCATTTTAGCTAGGGGGAAACTTTTGGAGGTGACAAAGTAGGAGACCCAAACATAGGGACTTGGGAGTATTGGTCCTCTAGAGAGTCTTGAGTCCTGAGAGGAAGGCAAAGCACTCCCTAAAGACCCAGCTGCTGGGCAAGGAGGATTAACCAAGGGTGTATAAAGGAATTGTCATCTAACTGTTCCTTCAAGATTAATAGGAGCCCAGGGGCCTGAAGGCGGGAGGGAATTGGGGGGAAGAGTAAGGAGGGAGTGAGGGAGGGATACTCTGCTGGAGGCTAGGGAGAAATCGGGCAGTTACTTTCGTTGTTTACTGAGCAAGGGCAAAATCCAAACAGTGCTTTCCACAATCAATGAAGGGATCGCCTCGGGTTCCAGACTTGAGCTCCCTAAATGAGTCTGGCCTTCTGATAACTGCAGGTGAACACCTGAGATCAACTCTTTTCCACTGCTCGATGCTGGGAAAAGATAGGAACGCATTTGTTCATGAGCTCTGAAAAGGGAGAGGCGTGAGGGGGATTTAATTGTCTGCCTGGGTGAATCGAAATGTCCTTTTAAAGCAAAGAAATCAAGAGAGATTGGCCTTTAATTGGCAGACTCTACTGGTGAGAAGGGGATGGTAATTAAAATAGAGAGAGGACAAAATATAGATTAGACACCCCTCTGCCGGTGGCCCACCCCCACAGGCAGCTCCCAGATTTTGTTCTCCCTGCTCTGGCTATCTTTACAAGAGTTAGTGCACAGCCTGAGTGTGGCAAACTGTTTGTTCTCATGCTCCCACCTTAGTCTGACTCCATTTCCCAGTACAGAGCAGGGATACAGTTTAATCTAGAACTGGGTTCACTTCCAAGAGGTGGCCATTCCCATGCCCTAGACACCCTCTGTGTGGAGCCGGCCTTAGAAACCTCATGTCTAAGTGTCCCTGAAATGCCAAAATGGAAGATTCTAAGGCAGCAGGAAATCTCACACCACTAAAAATGGACTGGCCAGGGAATTAGCTACCCTTGAAAAGAAAGGGAGACCTCCACACAGAGCCTGGGCTCTGTTTGAAGGAGGGCCACTGCTCCTTCTACCCTGTGTCCCCACGCCCAGGCATAGGTAGGTGTCCAGCCATTGCTGGAAAGCAGGCCCATATGCCCCCTGTGGTGCCCTACTCCCAGACTTGAGGCCTACTGGGTGCTGGGTGCTGGTCCCTCTGTGATGGTGGCAGGCCAGCCTGCATCCTATCTGGTGCAAAACTCACAGGCAGGAGTCTGTCTAGATCTGCATTGTATGTCTGTGGGGGCTGGGGCGTGGGTGTATGGAGAGCAGCTGTGGGCAGGGTATGAATTCCAGCTCCCTGTCACCTGTGCTGTCCTGCTACCAGATGCAGGTCAGGAGGAGGCCAGAGGTAGGGTTCCTTGCACTGCTCCCAGAATCTTGTGGTAAGGAAAAAGGCTAATAGGCTTCAGCTCAGAAATAATTTGGCAACATGGATTGTTTTAAGCTCGTATGTCAGCCCATGGTCTCTGCCCCCTGACGTTTTTTCTCTTCACTGGCATTCCCTCTTTCTAATCATAATGCAAGGGCCCTCTTTCCGAGTCTCCTATGTGTCAGCATTAGCCAGGGGCCCTGGAAACTCCAGTGCAGGGAGAGGCTAGCCCATGCCTGGTGAACCTGTGGTTGGCTGAGGAGCCACAGACGGTGGCATGAGCATGCTATGTTACCCCAAAAGAGACCATGAGAATCCAGCCTGACCTACTCTCTTCCAGGACAGTCAGTGGGGTCTTGGCTGTCTTTCGAAGGGGGCCCAGGCTTTACCCTTCTGAGGTTTCCCGTTTCTTTCTAGCTCTCTCTAACACTTCAAGTGTCTTCATTACTCACAGTGACTCATCTCACAAACCCTGGGGTTCTGGAGGAGGCAGGCTTCCTACTGCATTGACAAGGGAGGTATCCAGGCCCCAGGGGCATATGGAGCCAGAGGAGTTGAAGGGACAATGAGTTGAAAGACCTGAGCCCAAAGCTGGGCTCCACAATTAGATCAAATTCCCTAACTCCTCTCAGTTCAGGCTCATCACCCATAAATTCTGACTTCTACAAGTGGGACATGAGGAAGCCAGAAAGAGATCTTACTCATGAAGACACAGGGCACCTGGGGGAACCCCACAGGTTGAACAGACTTCCCATAAAGAATAGTGAAGAAGGGCTGGGGTGGGTATGGAGAACACACTAAGAGACATTAAGATGGAGGAACAAATGGTGAAATTTCTGCCAAGAAAATGGACTCAGTTTTCTGGGTAGAGGGTAGATTTTCTCAACTAGTGAGGCATAGAATTATGAAGTTAACAACTACTTTCTGTGAACGAAGTGCTCAATTTAATGTAGCTCAGAATTGTAGGGGAAAAAAGAAAATATATAGTGAAAATGGTCCCCTTTATTTTAAACTTAGAATGGGTTTTAGAAGCAGTGACCTGAGGAGCATGTCAGAGTTTCATGCCAGAGTGTGCCTGGCTTGACACCTGACTCCCCTCCTGAAGATACCTCTGACCTCAGCACACAGCTCTCTGTGACCCAGGTCCTGCCCTGCCTGACACTTCACTTCACCCTGTTCCTTCACAGAAAATGTGATATAATCACCATCTGCCCTCCCCAGTTCTAGAGCCACTCACCTCACTCATGCCTTAGCTCCTTACAAGGCCTCTCCTCCAAATACCTCCCCAAATTATGTTTTATGTTTTTAAGTAATGGTCTTCTAACCTTCACGAATTCACATTAGGAATTGTATGTCTTCCTTTAAGCAAGCAAAATTTTTTCCAACAAAATACAATATATAATGATGTATGCTTTGCAAAAATAGAAGAAATAATGAATTGGGATCATATTGCTAATAAAACAGGAAGCTGAAATGTATCAGCATGCAATCCTATCTTGGTTTGCTGAGGTAATTACCAACTACAGTCCAAAACATTTCCACTTATTCTTGAAACTGTATTTTGTTCTTTTCAAATAAATGAAATAAAGAAAAACCTGGTTTATCTATTAAAAAAAAAAAAAACAACTAGGCCCTAACCACTTAATCTGGCAGAGGAAGAACCCCACGCACGAGTAAGTAGAACCAAACAACAGTAGACAAATCACATTCCTAAGTGCCAGCACACATCATGCTCCAAGATGTTCTGTGCTGCTGAAATTTTCTATCTTGGTTAATTTAATGCTGTTTAAGTCAAACAGATATAGCATTGCTGTCATTGCCACTAGCCGCTTCTAATTAGCAAGAGATTAAATTGCAAGCACTTGCCCTGGTGAGAATGTGAGACCCTTGAGTTTTGCATGAACAAATGTAACTTAATTTGTGTTGTTTCTTTCAATAGTCCTGGCTATCAATTGTGTTATCTAACAATGAAATATCTAGAAAGAGATGGAGAGATAGATAAAGAGCAAGTAAGTCAATGCTTTTTTAATGTGTGTGGGGAGGTTTGAAGGAAGGTGACAATGACATCTGACCGGTTTGTATGAATATAGATAATGAGCTCAGAGCTCTGAAGAACAGCCACTAGTGCAAAAAACAAGCATACTGTGAAGGTGTGCTCACAAAAGCAACCCTTGTCCTCAGCCTTTCCATGAGAAGGATGTGAGCACAAGGTGCCAGCTTCTTCTGCAAAGGATGTACAAAAGATCTGGAATAGGCTCCAAGGGTGCAGCAGCTGAGGGGGAGGGGAACAGGCATCACCTCCAGTCTGGCAAGAGGGACCATGATGGAATTACAGCTTGTAAAATAAGCCTCCATCAGTCTCCCTGGAGACAGCCGGCCTCAACTTGGGTGTTCCCCCTTGTTAGCCTCCGTCATAATTGGTCTCCCCTCCCATCCTGCAGTTGTTGGTTTTCTGTGTGTGGCTTTTGGTGTGAGCCTGTTAGGTCATCAACAAATACAATGGGGGGAGGTGGGGAAGGGGGGGACATACATGATTGTTTTAAAGAAGAAAGGAGAGAAGGGATAAGAGAGTGGGCAGGAAGGCTGTGAACAGAACGGGGAGATGCCCTAGGATTTAGGCTTCCGAGGCAACCCCTGGAGAGCTCCAGGGTAGGGAACTCCCTGGGAATTTTGTCAAAGGGAGAAGAGGCCCAGAGCTGGGGACCCCGCTGAGCTTTCCTGGGGACTTGCATCTGTTCCACACTATTTTTGTTTGCGTGTCTCTGAGCTGTCTGTAACTTCCTGCCTACATCCGGTGCATCGCATTAAGAAATAATTTTTTAAAAAAAATTCCAATCAGGGTGATTTGCTCTGGAAAGGCCTCTCCTATGGAACCGAAGCTGTAAAGAGCAGCCCAGGGCCTTAGGAGTGGGGAGGGGTACAGGCCATCCACTGTTAAAATAGTTTCTCCCTCTTATTCTCTCTTACTCTCTCTGTCTTTTCTCCACCCCATCCCATCTCTTTTTCCCCTTTCTCAAAGGAAAACCAGTCCTGGGGATAGAAGTTATTAGAAATCTATGACAAAGCCCAGAGGGGAGACATCTCTGCAGTCAAGGACTAAAGATACAGCTTCATTGTTTTCGCTCAAAAGGGGCTAGATAAGATCCTGGGATGCTCAGATCTTTATTTACTGTAAAAAAGAACATTTGAAGAAAGGAAACAACTAGAAGTATAATTACACGAAGTTGCAAACTTTTAGGGGAGGGTTGCTGTTGTTACTGCTTTGGTTATGTGGCGTTTTAAATTTCACTCACCAATTCTTAGCTGGCCTCCTGAGCTGGTGCCCACTGGCCCCCACCCACCAAAAGCATTTCAGGTCTGAAACCTTATTCTTCTGCTTTTCATCAAGGACAGTTAACTGGGGCCAGTGGTGCTTGGGGAGGGTGCGGATTGGGGGTGGCTTATTCTGCCGCAGGACTGGAAGCCTACAAGTCCGAGGACCCAGCTGCTCTGCCACTCCAGGTCCATGGTGGCTGTGGGCCTGGAAAACGTCTCCCTTCCTCTTCCTGATTCATGGGCAGAAAAGGCCTTGCTACTTTTTTAGAACACTCTTGGTGTCTACACATTCCAGATCCTCTCAGCCTTGCCTCTCCTAAACTGGGTCCTCCTCGAACCTCTGACGCCCCTGAGAACACTAGTCCCCCCAGGTACCTCCACGGGCAAACGCCTTTCCCTGCTCCCTATGAAAATCTTCCAAAGCACTGCGGACCCTCCTCTTTCTATAAAGCTGGGAGAAGGCAGGTGATAAGGATCAGGCGTTTAAATTGGCCATTTGAAAGATTACATCTCTTCAGCGAGGGTCTTTCTTTTAAAACTCTGAATTAAGGGCTGTGGCTACTCCACCCAGCTTTCAAAGACTGGGCACCTTTTAATTGGGACGTGCAGTCGGCGCTATAGAAGGCCAGAGGGAAGGCCGTGGGGCGACACTAGTCTAATGACAAGTAATTGACGGATTCTAGTCTGGGCATTACCAGTGGAATGGGGAGGCATTAATTATTTAAAAACGATTAGCCTTGCTGTGTGTCCTGCAGCCGTTCCTTCTTGTTCAGGGAAAATAACCGGCCAGGCGAGGCGAAGCCCGGTCTGGGAGGGTGGCAGGCGCCCTCTCCAAAAGGCTTTGGGTGCACTGGACAACGCGCACAGGCCGGGGTGCCAGGGAAAGAGGGGAGGGGACATCCCGGGTCCCCAGACATGGAGGCGACCACATAACGCTGACCCTGATGATTAGTTAAAGCTATTTCTACCCACGTCGGTGAGAGAGCTGGTGTCCGCTGTGCAGAAAGGAAAAGCTTGTCGCGGTCGGGGGTGGTGGCCATTTCCATGAGCCAGTTACCCAGCGCGTCTCAACACCTGGAAAGACCCAAAATAACCAGACAACTGCTACCCCACAAGTTTAAAGCACAGACCTCGGGGAGAACGTGGATCTTGGCTGTTGGGGGAGGGGAGGGAATTTGGTAGACCCCGGAGAAAGATGCGTTTTTTCCGTACGCTGTCCTTCAAAGCTGAAGGTCCAGAGGTTTCAGCAGGCAGTAAAGAAACTACTAATTTTCCTGGGTCCGCGCCTCCCCCCAGGCGACTGAAAGACGCAGCTGGTTCTGTTCAGTGGAACTCGCGTCTTTCTGCAACAAGAGCGCAAGCCCGCACGCCCCAGCGCTCCTGCCCAGGGCTAGCCATGGGTGGGAGGTCTGGGGGAAACCAGGCGACTGGGCTGCCAAAAGAATGGGAGTGATAAACGGCCCCGCGGCCAGTTTCTGACTTTATTTTCTGGACTCGGCTCATAACCTCGAGGCTCTCCAACCTGCCAGCAGCTGAGCGCGCCTGTGTGTAAAGGCCAGCAGCTGGTTCCTGCCTCAGAGCTAAGGTTCAAGCGCTTCTTGGAAAGACCTACTCCTCCCCTGCTCCCGCTTTGCGCCGACCCCTAGGCCGCCCCGGCGGGACTGCTCCGGGAAAGCGAAGGGTCCGGCTTAGACTCGAACCCGTGCACGTCCTGCGGAAGGACTTAACCAAGCTTGGGCTTCGGTCTCTCCATATTCCCCCACACCATGCACAGGGTTTCCTGCTGACCCCCACCTAGGCTCTGAGGCTAAGGGCATTCCCCACCCCACCCCAAACCCTCCACTCCCCTTGTAAACACGCGGACCTCGGATGGAGTCCTCTGCAGGGGCCAGTCGCGGCTTCCTCCGGGCCCCGCCAAACTCTGAGCTCAGAGCCTAGACTTAGTACGAGTTTGCAACTCCGCCACCCTTCATCCTTCCGCGCCGTGCACGCTCTGAACCCCTCGCAGAAAAAAACAAACGCACGGTGGATCTTCACCCTCTGAGCTTCTCACGCCTCCCACCTCCGTGCCCGCCCAGGCGTCGCATCCTCGGGAAGGGAGAAGGACTGGCTGGGGGAGGGGAGGCGTGAGGATCCGGGTCAGGGGCGGACTCGGCAGGGAGAGAGTGCTGGCCCGAGCGGGCGCTCCCTACCTGCTGCGGCTGCGGGAGCCCAGCGTCCAGCGCGAGCAGGGAGGCGGCGGACTGCTCCCAGCCGAGGCATCCCCGCATTTATTTGAGCTCAAACCGAGCGACTGTTGACTTTAGCACACAAAGCAAAGATTTCACTGCCCGCTAGTTTAAAAATGAATATTTTACCAAGATATCGATCAGCGTTATAAAATTCAGTTAAGTACAATGGGATCCTGACAAAAAAAAAAAGAATAATAAAGGAGGGGGAGGCAATATAATATCTGTGCAAATTTGCTGAAGTGTGACGTGGCATGGAAAGTTTACCCTCCTGGAATTCGGATCTAGAATGTTTTTTTCGGTTGTTTACTGACTTTGTTTATTCACAGATCACGGTTGCTTAAACCAGCTCGAGGAAGGCGCCGGGAAAAGGAAAAAAGCGGGGGGGGGGAGCGGGCAGTAACGCTGCACCCCACAAACCGTGGAGTTGGGGAAAGCGGGCGGAGGGCGCACTGTGAGCTCCCGAGCCTGGAAGTCGGATTGGGGGAGGGGGCTGTGCAGGCGGGGTGTGAACGAGACAGAAGCTGCTCCGAAAGCGCCTGCTCCCCGACGTCTTTTTTATGTATTCGGGCAGAACTATATCTTATCGGCTGGGATCAGTGGAGGGGGGCTCGCTAAGTAGTTTAAAACGACCCTGGCACAAAGGGCGTGCGTTACGAAACATAGCAGGTTAGGGCAGCGCTTCCAGCCTCCATTGTCCCGCACTCGGCCCCCGGCCCTGCCTCTCCGTTCTTTCGCCACGGGAGCCTTTTATGTGGTAATGAAACACATTTCAGGCCGGGCTCACGACGTGTGTGTCCTTGCCAGGGGGGAGCGACTGCCTGATTGCTGGCTGTGGCCTCCGGAGGATCCCGCCCTCTCCCCAATTTCTCTTCCTTGTGTTCCTTGGGACAATGTGGGATGTTAAAAAGGGATTTGAAGGCAAGACGGGGGAGGGGGGTCGTGAGCCCAGGAGAGGCGCAACCCTCCCGCCCCAAGCGCGTGGGAAGGCCAGGGTTGGGGGAGCAGAGACCCCGCCAAGGTGGCAGAGGGCACACAGAGAGGCAGTGTCCAGGGATGGGGTGCAGCGGGAACACCACAGGCCAGAAAACTCAAAAATCTAGTCTTGGAGAAAAGACCTTGGGTTTAGAAACCTGAGGCAAAAAGTCCTGGCCTTGGAGGCCCGAACAGCTTTCATCCACTTCAATCTGGCTGCTCAGGAGAGTAGCCCCAAGCCAAGCGGGCCCACGGTGACACTGGCTTCTGCCCTCCTGGGCCAGCTTGCAGGCCAGCAGAGGTTGCGGCTCCCCTTTGCACTTTGCCTGGATTTCCACTGTAGTTCCTTACCCGTATAGGGTTGCAAGGTTGTCTGTGGGGAGAGGCAGCAGGATTTGTGAGAATTTATTCTGGGGTTTTCTTTATACTTTTGGAGTTCCATCGAACACTCCAAAAATACTCCCCCCCAGGCCTGGCAAACCTGAGTTGCCAACCTGACTTCCTGAGCTTACCAGAGGCTCTGCAAGTGCGTTGAAGGTTGGGGACATTTCACCCTATCATGGTCAACTGGCAAGCTGTGCCAGACACCCCAATACATCTTATTTTTAAAAAGTAAATTTGGATTGTCTTCCTAAACTATCTATTTAAAACTAATTCCAGTAGCACAACTTTCAAATAGTTCTCCACATCAGGGACCTCAACACTCCTGGGCTAGGAAGGAGTGGTGTGGTAGGTGGCTCAGACAGGGCACCCACTTCAGGAAGGAGGGTGGGACAGGGAATGTACATTGAGGCTCCACAGGAGAGTGAGACAGGCAGTGTTGAAAAGACAAAGTGCTGCACCAGGAGTTTACAAATCCAATCTATACTCACTGTCGTGAAGAAAGACCTAAGTTTAGAAGCACAGCGAAAATATGTAAAATGCGGGCTTCCTCCAAGAGAAACCAGCCAAGAGACTGAAACACCAGAATACCTTCAAACAGGCCAGGTAGAAAATTAAGATATGTGGAGATTGGTTTTCTCTTGCTTGAATGGTTCACCTGGGTTCTGTGTGTTTCATTCTTGTCAATTTAACTTCAAAATTCAAATAGTAACCATCAACAAAATTGGTTGAGATGTATATAATGAAGTGTTTGGGGGACGTGTACTAGTGTGTCTGCAAATTAACCTTGACGTCCATTTAGAGAAATAAGATGGATTGACCAATGCAGATGTGGATAGATGGGAAAACGTGAGCTAAAGCAGGTATAATGAAATGCTAATTGGAGAACCTGGGCAGTGGGTCCACACGTGCCCACTGTAAAATTCATTCAATTTGGAGAAGAGCAGGAAATTTTAATAAAAAATGTTGGGAAATTGGCAACATCCCCCTACCCTAAATTATAATAAAACAGCAAGAGTGTCCCTCCTATCCCCCATCCTAAATTATAATAAAACTTGCCACCAGCAAGAGTGTCCCTCCCTCCTTCTTGAAATAATTTCCAGAACTGTTTATCATTTAAGTCAAAAAAGGAAAAACTAAATCTTGAAGAAAAGATTCAAAGGATAAAACCGGCAATAACACTTTAATATAGATTTGTGGAACTCTGGCCCTTGCGGCCAGGATACACATTTATAAGCCATAAATAAAGCACACAGAAACCATAAATTAATCAGACCCAAGACCTGGATTCCACCGTGTTGAGATTGAGAATGCATTTTTTTTTCTTTTTCTTGGTCATTTAAAACTGACCCTTACATTATTTTTTTTCTTTTTAAACAATAGTACAACCCTCTGGTTCTGTTAAAACTACAAGGTTTTACACCAATTCACCCACAAAAGTTTTTTTTTTTTAAAGTAAGACTTTCCTGCGACAACAGCAGTGGAGGAGAACAACAAAAACTCAGAATCTGCAGGTGCTTAAAGAAGCGGAGTCTACACTGTAGTGGAAACTGGAGGCTTTCTAAAAATATGTTTTCCCCATTTTTCTCCTCATATGGAACGATAGGTATCAGCGTGGCCCTCTGGGAGGGTGAGGGAAACTGCTGGGGCGTCACAGATTTCTTCCCCCTGGTCTCTCCAGTGAAGAGACCCCCCCCCCCAACCTTTGCCTCTCTTGTCCTTGTCAAGCTCTGCCAGAGCTTTCCCAGCCTGAAGCCTTCTTCTTAGGAGGAGTTCATAATGGGTCGTGAGTACACACCCTGGTAGTAGGAGGTGTCTGCTGCGAGGGGCGAGGCGTCCAGGCCCGTTTTGTTCGTGACCGGGCCCATAGCCAAGCTGCCGGGCATGGGGGAGCCGTAGCCGGGATAGTGCATCACCTGTTCGTAGGCCTTGAGGTCCATTTTGTGGGGCTGATGGTGGTGGTGGCTGTGATGGTGCTGCTGCTCCGAGGACATGAGGTTGTTGATGGAGAAGGGGTGGTTGAAGGCGTAGTGGTGCTCCGGCTTAAGGTGGGCCTCGGGCGGCAGGCCGGGGTGGTGGGGCGGGCCCAGCAGGTGGGCCGCGGCCTGCTGCTGCCCGGGCGAGGGCGCGGGCTCCGGGGGACTCAGCGCCGTGGCCGGCGTCCCCTTCAGCTCCCCCAGGCCCCCACGCTTGTGCTCCTGGCACGGGGAGGCGCTAGAGTGAGGTGACTCGGTGCCCGCTGGAGTCTCGGAGGCCGGCCCAGTGGCCTCCCCGAGTGGAGCCTGGGAGGCTTGGGCCCCGGGGGCCGCCTTCTTGCCGCCTCCCGCCGCACCCGCAGCCTCCTTCAGCGCCAGCTGCTTCTCGCACTTGAAGCGCTTCTGGCGGCGCAGGTAGCAGCCGTTCTCGAACATGTTGCCCGAGTCAGGGTGCAGGGTCCAGAAAGAGCCCTTGCCGGGCTTGTCTGGCGAGCGGGGCACCTTGAGGAAGCAGTCGTTGAAGGACAGCGAGTGGCGGATGGAGTTCTGCCAGCGCTGCTGGTTCTGCCGGTAGAAGGGGAAGAGGTCCATGATCCACTGGTAGATCTCGCTCAGTGTCAGCATCTTGTTGGGGCTCTGCTGGATGGCCATGGTGATGAGCGAGATGTACGAGTAGGGCGGCTTGGCATGGGTGTAGCTGCGCCGGTACGTCTTGGGGTCGCGCGCGCGGCTCAGACCCGCCTGCCCGTACATGGGGCTCATGGAGTTCATGTTGGCGTAGGGGGCTAGGCTGCCCATGGCACCGGCTGCTTGTCCCCCGAGCGGGCTCAGACTGGGACTCAGGTGCGGTCCCATGCCCGCCACACCAGCTGCCCCGGCCGAGCTGCCCATGCCTGCCATGGCGCCCGCGCCGGGGGACATGCCCGCTAGGGACGGGCTCATGCCCGCGCCCACGTAGGACGACATGTTCATGGACCCGGCGCTCATGTTGCCCGAGCCGCTGCCCATGGCGGCCGCCGACATGCTCATGTAAGTGTTCATGCCGTTCATCCCCAAGCCGGCGTTCATGTTGCTCACGGAGGTGTAGCCCTGCGGACAAGGCCGGGGACGAGGGCGACAGCGACAGCGTTAGCACGGTGGCTCAGGCGTGCCCACACCTCCCACCCACTGGGCCACCCCAGGCCCTGACTCCCGGGAGGCCTCCGGGAAGCCTCCCCTGAGACACCGAGTCTGTATCCAGAGAGAGCCATAATTGCCCCAGGGGAGTAGCTGGCGAACTGTTGCTCTGGGCATATGACCCGTTCCTAGCCCTTCTGTACCTCCTCTGGGCTCTAGAACGTGGGTCCCCTCGAGCACTTCAAGCCCGGCTTCCTAAATGCATCCCCAAACTCTAAGCATGCTGAACTGGCGCTGAAGCTGGAACCTCCAGATGCTACCTCCTACCCCAGCTAGCCACTGGACGCCGCTCGGGACGCCTAGGGAGCTTCAAGTGGAGACGGTGCCTGTCCGGGTCCTCTCTGGCCTGGCCTTCCTCCCGGGAGCCCCTCCCCGGCCCCAGGGGACCGTAAAGGCAGTGCCTGAGCGTAGTTCGGGGACAGCCCGAGGCACTGCATGCGGGAATTGGGAAGGAACCGTGAGAGTAACTACACGCGGCTGGGCTTTGCAGCCCCAAACCTCCTTTCTTTTTGTCCAATAGTCCCTGACTCTGTCTCTACCTCAGCCCCCAACTCCTACCCTCCTTCTCGTCAGATCCCCACCCCCTCGCCGGCCGACCTCCCACCCCTCCCCAGCCGCGCTCTGCCAACATAACTGTTAGGATAGTGCGTGGCTCGGCCACGAAGAGGATTTGGAGGCGCCGCGAGTCAATATTTGATCACAAAGTTAATATTATCTCAAGGCTAACAGTGTGTCGTATAAAAAAGAGACCCATTTGAGTCGAAGAAGGGTGGAAAAGGAGGCTGCCCAGAAACGCTGGGGGTTGGGGGCGGGTGCCAGCGAGGGAAGCGGTCCTGAGGTTGGGGAAGGAGAGAAAGCCGCAGCCACTCCACTTCCCCAGAAGAGGCGAGTACTTACCTCGGGCTCAGCGTAGTAGCTGCTCCAGTCGGACGGCTCGTGCCCTTCCATCTTCACCGCTCCCAGCATACTGGAAGCCGAGTGCATGGCAGTTTAAAATTTAACAGCCACAACAAACGAGCAGCAATCACCCCCCACCCCCACCCTCTTTTTAAAAAAAAGTCAGCCAAGGCACCGTCCCCTCCCTCTCTCCCTCTCTAGCGCTCCCTCTCCCTCCGCTCCACTCCCTCTCTTCCCCTTGGCCGGCCGGAGGCGGTGGTTGCAAGTGGGCGGGAGGGGTGGGTCGCGGAGGAGGGGACCGAGGAGCGGAGGAGGCCCGGACCTGTGCCCCGCCGCAGGGAGCGCCCGCGCTCGCCGCCGCCGGGCTCTCGGGCTGCCGGGCGGAGGCTGAGGTTGGCAGTGCCGAGCTGCCCCGAGGCGGCGGGAAGCGCGCGGCGCGGGGACTGGGGCGGGGGGGGGGCAGGAGGAGGAGGAGGAGGAGGTGTGGACCGCGGAGCGGACAAGTGCTGCAGTGACGTGGGCAGCTGGTGATATAGCGCGGCGCGCTGGCGCGGGCCTCCAATCCCCAGACCCCGGGTAGCCCATTTGAATAATCAGCTCACACCTAGGTGAGAAGGAGCCCCGGCCGGCGCCCCGCACCTGCCCCTCTGCGCCCTCCCCCCGCGGCCGCTGCGCCCCGCACTCCCCGGCGGGACAAGGTAGCGAATCCCCCGGGCTAGAGGGCGCTCGGGCGCCCCGGGTGAAGCCCCCTTTCCTCCGGGTCCACAGGGAGTTCCCTGTGGAAAGAGGGACCTGGGAGGCGGCCACGCTCGGGAGCAGCTCCGGGCTCTGGCCCCTGCCCAGTCCCATAGCGCTGGGCGCCGCGTGCTGCTGTCGGAGGGCACGTCTGGCCTCTGTGCCCGGCAGAGCCTTAGTAAAGCCGGATTGATCTCTCCCGAGTTTCTTTGCTGTCGGTGCACATTCCCTGTCAAAACAACAAGCCAGTGACAGAGCCAATTTGCAAAGCGCCGTCGTATTTAGAAAAACTGTGTACACACCTTTAACTCGCCCGCCGCTGTCCTGGGAGGCCCCTCCCAGTTACAGTTAAGATCTGGCGCGCCCCGGAAGGCACCGGACGCTGGGTCCCGCTGCCTCGGCTTTGGGCCTCCTTGGAGCCCAGCCGCCCGTGACTCTCGGTGGGGCGGCGGGGCGCTCGCAGCCCCGTTAGCTGCAGCCTACGGTTAGGAGGCTGCGATTTGTCTCTGACATTCAGGCCGGCGTGTTTCAAGGTTACTTTTCAGTCACAACCAAGGTGCCCAACAGCATTTCGTAACTAAAACAAACAGGGCGGGGGCAGGCACAGGGAGGGGAGAGAGGAGTGGAGGAGTCAATACCGGGCTGTGGAACTGACCTCAGGAGGGTCTCCACGCTCTCTGCCTTCCAAAGGGGCTGGCTGATAAGAATTATCACCAGCAGCCTCATATTTCTTTGAACCCCTCAGCTCTTGGGTTCATACATTGCAGCCACCAAGACCTCAGTGGATAGGCTGAGGGGGATATTACCAGTGTTTGGATATGGGAGCTCTTTTTTTGGTACTGAAAACCTGGTGGATCGTGGGGATCCAGCCCTGTACTAGATCTTAAAAAAGGAGCTTCGCAGAGATGGGGGGGAAGGAAAAGAAATAGTGGGTCTCTGGCCCACCTGTCTAGATTGGGGTGATGGTGGCAGGCGATGGAGGCAGCGTGGCAGGCACAGAGCTGAGCATTGTAAGCAGAAGGCCCAGTGAGGGTTAGGCTGGAAGACAAGCTGGAAGATGCCGGGGAACTACCTCTCCCAGCCCCTGTCCTCCGGGGTCTACATGGTTTGGAACAGAAGAAGCCGTGGGAGGTAACCTCTGCTGCTGAACGCGAATGTTTCGGACACTTCATAGCGAGGACACTCATGAGCCGGCTCCGCTGGGCAAGTGCCAGCGCGAGGTCCCCCAAAGCCAAGGTCTTCACCTCTTGGGAAGCTAGGCGCGCTCAGCTCAGACGCTGAGTTGTGGGGAGGATCGTGATGGGGTCTCAAGCCCGCGCTGAGAACCTGAAGCGTGCGCAGGAGAGTCTGAGCAGCCAGATCCCAGTTTTTCCCACTGGGCCCGCCCAGAGCATGGGTAGGGACAACTTCACTGCTCTCTAGAGGGCTTGGTAAAGAGGGGTGCACACTGGAACTCAAAATAGGAATCGTCTTCACAGGCAGGGCAGACAACAGACCCCCAAATACATCATCGACCCCTTCATCCCTTTGTCCTTCCCACCCAGCACTTCTTCCATTCAGTAGAAAAGAAATATCAAAACAGACTGACCCGCAAAAACAACACCAAACAGACAGTTTTCTGATGTGAATGGTTTGAAAACCTCAAGGAATTTCTGGTCTCCTTCATCTGTGCGTGGTGTCCTGTATGTGAGCTTACGTGCTTGCCTACTCATGCGCCTTCCTGGTTTTGCTCCTGGTTGAAAATGCGATCCTAGAAATTATTCCAGGACCCAAAGCAGGGAGCAGGAGCTGGGAGAGGAGGTGCACGGGAGGAGGGGCGCTCCCCTCCCAAGTAGCTCACCCTGAGAGCCCCCTGGGTGTCCCCTGCCATGCCCAGTCTGTTGCCTCAGTCTCCATGAAGAGAAGGTATATCACGTGTGAAAAGTTGGAATCAACACTTTACCCTCTAGGTGAGTTATTTCTCAAATTTATTTTAGAAGAACAGACCATCAAAAGCTGCTAGGCTTTGAGCACACCTTCAAACTCCAGGAGCTCTGGGCACCGGTTTCCACGGGGCCGGGGCGCCCCCTGCCGGCCGCTGACCCCGGGGGAGCCCTCGCTCGTCCCGCGCTACCGACGCCGCTACCCCGGCACCCCGACTTCTTCTCCCCTCCTCTCTTCGCTCTGAAAACCCCTCGGGGACTTGGCATTCTATGGAGCCCCAAGTTCTGCGCAAACCAACCGGTCTCCTGCCCCCTCCAGAGGCTCCGAGCGCTGGGGTAGGGTCTGGATGCCTGGGGAAGGCGAGCGGGAGGTAGGGGTGGGGGTGCAGCTTGCTTTGAGCAGCGGGGAGCAGGGCGCCAACGGCAGCGAAGGAAGCGGGAAGGTTCAGACAGCTCCTTTCTTTCGCCATGCTCAAACATCTTTGAAGGCACTAACCTCCTCCACCCCTGAGTCCGGTCCTTTCCGGAGCTCTGGTTTCTAAAAGTTGGGAGTTCTGGCACGAAAACCTGGGGCTTGAATGTTGAATGGTGTTAAATTGCTCCGGGAGTTTCTCTCCAGGAAAAAGTTCCCGGAGAACTCGGTCTGCCAACAGATGTTTCCACCAACACCCCCACCCCTTTAGTTTAAACTTCGCCAACGCCAAGAGGCCCGCGGAGCTCTCCTTTGCCCGTCTGCCCCGCGCGCTCTCCTTTCTGCTAAGTCCCGCGGGTTTCTGCAGTGAAGCTGCTGTCTGACCGGGGACTGCTTGAGGTTAGCTCGCTGGTATCACTCCTGGCGGCAAAGGGGCTTATGACTTCCTCCTAGAAGAAGACCTCAGGTCTTCCAGGCCTTGGCTTGGTTGAGATGCCCTGGGTCCCCTAGCAAAACCTCTCCTGCAGCTCTCTGTCAAGTGAAGCTAGCCTGCGCCCAGGGAACATTAACAAAGAGATCTCAACTTTCCTAAGCGAGGAAGTATCCCCAAAGAATAAAATAATGAAAGTCCCATTCAGCTGATCAATATTCCGATGCCTACAGCCCTTCAGAGAATGAATGGATATCCAGGAAAGGCTTTGCCCAGAGTTTCCCAGCAGGCACAGAGCATAGGAGGCAGACATGGGGCAGAGGAGATAATAAGGCGACAACACAGTCTTGGGTAAATACACATCTTTAAGTTCAAATAAGACTTTTAGTCGGTAAAAGTCACATGCCCCCACCCCCCCATTCACAGGTGCAATTCTGTTTGTGAATCCTTAGTCCCCATGAAGAGAAGTCATAGCATCTGTGAAAGGTTGTAATCAACACTTTACACTCCAGGTGGGTGGTGATTTCTGAAATTTATTTTAGAAGATCAGACCATCAAAATCTGTCCACTAGGCTTTAAACACACCTTCAAAGACTCTCATGCTGGCTTTTGTAGTTGATGGTCAAAACAGTTGTCTATGGATAGGGCAACTGAGAAGGCAATTAGCTCAGAACACCTTGTCAAAGGATATGTATGTAAAAGAAGGAAGGACTGAGTGTGTCTCAGTCACCTGCAAAAGCACAGGAGAGTGTTGAGAAAAAGGGGGACAAGATGCAGCATTTTAAGTTTAATGAGCTGGGCAACTGCACACAGTCTACTTCTCTGCAAGGTCCCCTGGAAAAGATGAGACATAAATAAAAGATAAGTGATGAAATAAAATGGAATTAAGTAAATATGATGCTGATAACCTTGCTTGTGTTTGGGTAGTAGATCTTCAAACTACATTTTTTTTTTGCAGTATGGTTGTATCATTTTATATCATTATTATTTTTATTATTATACTCTTATTATTTATGATGAAAAGTGTCCTATGAATAGTTATGTGTTGTGTTAAGGAAACTTTGGCAAAATGACTTGTATATATATTCACTCAGATCAGAGAATTTACTATCCAAGCTCATGAAGGGTTTGAATTCTGAAAAATAATCAAGTATTATTTTGTCTTACTGGTATCAGAGGATGGACTAAGCTCTATCTTGACTTGAGGGGAGAAGAGAAGGAATACAGGTACCTGCCTGTGGTTTCATGACAAGCACAGGTAGTGACTTCCCAGCATGGTCCCTGCACCTTGCTTCATAGACGAAGGAAGTCTCCTGTCTTCCAAGTGGTGTCAAGATAAAATGAATTTGGCTCACAGATCCCTTTCTTTATGCAGGTAGAATGTGACTGGTGTTTAGAAAGTTGGACTTCAGTTATAATTGTTTATCTTTTATGGTCCTTCTCAGTGGTTGAGCTGAGCAGTTGCTGACCCCACTCCCATTTGCTCCAGGTCTTTGAAGAAAGCCAGGGCTCTCCCCATTCAGGTCCAGGGTTTGACAAATTATTTCTGGTATAGACATGGCATCCTGTTCACCAATCTTGTGTTTCTAGCACATTTCTGGTATGTGGCACTATTATAGTAGGTAATTAAAATAATTGGACGAGATAAAAATAAAGAAATGACAACTTTTAGTTGCAGTAATAACATGCCAATGTGAATAAGAATAAATCCCTCTTTGAGGGATGCTTAACTTAGATGCATCTGCATTTGTGGCCCCAGGAGCTATTTCATACATTTGGGTGTTATTCTTGGGTGAAATCTTAGTTATTCCTGCCAAAAAAAGGAAGCAGTAAACTCCATGAAGGGCAGGAGTCATGGAGAACCAGTCACAGCTGCCTGAAGAATCAGCCCCTGGGATTCCTTCTTAGGAATCCTTTGTGTTACCCAGGGAGATAGGAAGCTGTCCCACCAGCTCCAGGAGTCACTGGTTGCTTACTAAACACTTTCCATGAGCAAGGCAGGAGGCAGTGATGATAGGTGTAGAGTTCAGCAGAAGTCACACACTTTGGATTTTGATGCTTCTATAGCAGTTGTTTCTTGTTTTCATCTCAAGGTGCTATAGGGGCTCTGCATAAGCACACAAGAACTATATAAAACTTGCTCTAATATTAAGCAGTGACAATGAAGGGGAGTTTACATTTTTTTGGCGTTATTTAATGAGCACTTACTATATGGGAGGGGGGTATAAGCAAAGCCACTGTGCTTATAGAGACTAAGTCTGTTTTTCTCTTTAATTTCTCCTTTTCTCCCCTCTTCTGTTTTCATGCCTTCTTCCAATTGTGAAGTCAGCATTTCCAAGTGCTAGAATCCCATCCCAGAGAGAAATTCTACATTTCGTCATTCAAAAATAGCCTGTCTCCTACTGGAGATGGACTAAAATCCAAGGTGAAGTGTTCTGCCTCCTTCTACCCAGAAGCAACAGGAAGACCAAGGGCCCAGCTCTCCACTAGTCAGCATAATGTCAGCAGAATAGCTCTAGGTAAAGCCGGACAAGGAGCACTGTGATTGCCCAGTTCTGTCCTACTGGAATTACAATTTCTCTGTAACATCAGGGTTATGCTAGAGGCTTCTGCCTTTGGGAGGAGGAAGGATACAGGAAATGCTAGTGCTAGTGGTAAGTGCTGGCTGGGGAGGCTTGTCTGTGCCTGCACACGGTGGACACACAACTCTCTCAGTGTTAGTAATACACTGTGCTAAGTGCTGCCTGGGGGGCTTGTCTGCACCTGCATGCAGTGGACACACAACTCTTTGAGTGTTAGTAACACACCGTCTGCGTTATTCAGTGCTCTGTCAATTTTACTCCCCAGAGTAACTCCAGAGGAAGGGTAGTGGAGCTCTGACAAGATGAGAGCTTCCTGGAGGGGCCAGTTACAGCAGCAGTGACCCCACTGGGCCTGGGTAGGCCCCTGGCAAGTCTCAGTGCAGGGGAATCCCCGGGGGTCTCATTAAAATGCAGATCATGATTCAGCAGGTCTGGGCGGGGCTGCAGATTTTGCATTCCTAACCAGCTCACAGGTGAGGCCAGCGCTGCTGCCCTGGTGACCACAGGTGGGAGAGTCCATCTGCCCCTAGCTGGGTGGAGAGATGTGACTTGATAGATAAGTGCAGGTTCCTTTAAACTCCTGTCTATTTCCTCCTGTGTCTACATCCTGCCTCTCTCGGCCTCTCCCCGCCACACTGGTCCTCCTGCCGCTGCTGAGGTGCTCTGTCCCCAACCCACGGGACTCGACTTGTCTGCGCAGCCCCAGCGGTGCAGCGGACGCCCCCCAGAGCACAGCCACCCCACTCCTCCTCCTTCCCGTTGTTGCCTCACTCCCACCCCACCCCCACTTCCCAGCTGTGTTTTCCGGAGACAGAGACCTCCCTGGTTGACAGGGAGGAAAGGCGACCTGCAGCAACGTGGAAGTGGTCATTTCCCAAGTACAGAAAAACAGCCTAAGCAAAGCGTCAGCTGCACGCATGAGGCATCAGCAAATGCCCACTTGGGCCCCTTTAAAATTTCTCCGTAAGAAGCGAACCCTGGCTGATTCTACCTCGTTGTCCACCTCCGTATAGGGCTGGCCCCCAGGGCTAAGCAGGGCTTCCCCTTTAAAATGAAAAAGGGCCAGGACCCACCTTCTCCTAAACATCCCTTGAACCTCCCCCCTGATCCCAATAAGCATTGAAGTAACTGAAGAGAAAGATCAAAAAGAAGAGAAGTGAGGAAGAAATTTCTGTTTATTGAGTTTCAAATGACCTTTTCTTGTTCCTTCTTGAAAAGACCTGGGTCTCTTGTGTGGCAACTGGGAATGGGAATTTTCTTCTACAGAATTTGAAACACATTGAACCGGGAATTGCCTATCAATGCTTCAGAAAAGGACGTCACCAGGAAAAATTAAAACTGAACCACAGACATCGCAATCAGCCCCCTTGTTAAGAAAGACAATTGTTCCTTTTGGTATGCAACCCAAGTATTTCCCAACATATATAACAGAAAATGCTCTGGAATTAAAATGTGAACCTCAAAAGTGAGAACAATTTAAATATTTAGGCTGTTCCCTTAATGCCTATTCTGTCTGCAGTATGCATTCGTAATTATTGATAAGGCTATTTTTGCCTTTCTGGGAATGTAAATGAGGCGTTCATTCCAGAATGGGCTCCTTCCTTCTGGGGATGAACTGCTAAAAGGATGGAAAAATATGTTTCTTGTGGGTGAATTATTTTTATTTCTACTATATTTGCAAACTCACACAATGAATTAATATAGTAACACTAAGAATTTGGGACCAAGTATTACTTGATGTGGATGGGGGATTATAAAACTGGTGAGGAAATCAGTTAAGGTGCTTTGAGGCCCCTGGATGGAGCTGGATATAAAACGTGAACCTATTTTCCAGTTGCCCCTTTCACATCCAGCTACTAAATCACCCTGTAAGTTGGCTCTGTTAGTCTAACCAAGTGAATTCTATTATATTATGTGAAAAGTCATGATGTCAGTGATGTGATTGTCTCCAGAGGAGTCTTATTCATATAAATTGATACCTTTCAAAATCTCGAGAGTTTAGCTGTGCCTTTTAAGTGTAAAAACTGGTAAATTCTAATTCTTCAAAATAGAGTGCTAAGTAGATGCTAATGATGAGGAAAATGAGTCAGCAGCCCTTGTTGAGGTGGGACCCCTGAGCCCTAAGCCTCTTGTCACTCCCCATTCTCATAGTTAGGTAGAAATTGAGAGGGGATTCCTTTACCTGGACCTCCTTCCTTTCTTTCATCCTTTCCTCCTCTTTAATACGTTGAATATACAAGTGCAGAGTTCATTTCCCGAGTGTCCTCCAGCCTCTCCCCATGGCTGAGGTTGCAGAGAATAAAGAGATGTAAGGGCTAGTATTGTCCTCAGATCTGATGGTTCACAGATGCCTTTTGCACAGAGAGATGTTGAGGACTCACCCAGCCCTTCTTTTCAAAATCTATGCTCTCTGATCCAAATCATGACCTGTTTCCATTTTATAATTTTCTCCTTTCCCCCAATAGATATTCCTTTAGTGACGCAGAGAAATTATCAAGACAATGCTCCTGGGTAAAGTTTTTGGTTTATCGGAATTCAATGTATTTGAGAGTGTGTGTAATTTATCTACAACATATCCAAGATCTTAACTCCACAGGAATATAGTTAAATAAACAATAACCCAACTTTATTGTGGAGTATCATCCAGGTGATATAAAGAATAATATAATTTTGTGAAATCATAAAGTATAAACATTTTATAATGAAGAGTTACCTAGAAGCAGAATATGGTTAATTTGGTTTAGTTTTTGTAAAAATAAGTGCCAACTGTGTTTGCCACTACATGGAGAAGGTTTGAAGTTTATATAAGAAGCTATTAACAAAGATATCCCAGGCAGTGCCTGTGGCTCAAAGGGGTAGGGTGCTGACCCCATATGCCGGAGGTAGTGGGTTCAAACCCAACCCTGGCCAAAAACTGCAAAAAAACCCCCACCAAAACAATGACATCCCCAGAAGGGACTTGGAAATGTTGGGAGATGACTTCAACTTTTTACTTTATTATATCTTCACTACTTTTAACGATAATCTCTTCTAGTTTTGTCATAAATCAATTCTAAACAAACACTGGATAGCTGAGATGCTGCACACAAGCATTTCTGGCCCTTAATAACCAAAATGTACACTTTTCTGCACTGTGTTTTAGAGAAAATGAGCCAGTCCCCTGCCAGGGGAACATAGTTTGTAAGAAAAGGAATCACATAAGGAACCCACAGACCAGGAGAGGCTAGGGAGGAAAAAGAAATCACTAAAATCTAATGAATCTGACTTAATTTTAAAAAGAAAAAAGTGGATGTTGCCGGGCAGACTTAAAGAGACAGCCAGCCCTTAAATTGATGTGGCTACTAATTGCTCATGGTCCTCAGGAAGTAAAAAGATTGAAATGCAGACCCTATGTGGCTTCACTTAATTAATATTTATGACTGCAGAAGAAAATTAAATAAGGCAAACGGTGTAATTTTAAACAGACTGTGGTCACGGTTAGCAGGACTCACAATAAATTCAGAGGCAAAAAGTGAGAGCACTCTGGACATGTACGATTTCAGGTTTCATCTCCCCACTCATCTCTCATGCTGGGTGAGACCTCCAGTATCTTGGAATGCTACAGTGACCGGCTGCTTTCACTTATTATTTTTTACATGTTTCTTTGTCTTTGTGGTTGATCATCTGCAGGGAGATTTTCTTTTTCTGTGGGGAGAGGGGTAGCAGGCTTCCCAAGGATGCTAGCTTTAGAACCACCTACAATTACTCAGTGGGTATTTGTAGGATGTGTATCCACCATCTACTGATTTTCTGCCTGCTTTGAGGAGTCAAGCTTCTCTATCTGGGGGTCACAGAGTTGATAAGATAGCATCAGTTCCTGTAATGAGGATTCCAGACCATAATTCTGTACGATAAATAAATGCTTACTGAATGGATAGGTAGATGGTTGGATGGTTGGATGAATGGGTGGAGGATGGGCAGATGGAAGAACAGAGGACAGATTCCATGTGACTTTAATTTTAAAACTCACAGTTTACCTGTAAGCACTGGTTTTGGAGGAATAAAATCAGATTACAATAAATCCTCCATGAATGCTTTTCAAACTTCATCTAATAACTTATTAATGTGTTGTAACAGCAATTTACTTCATTAAAAGTGTTGGAAAAGAAGAGAATAGAAGCTCTCAGTGCATCTTGCATAGTAAAGAATGTGTAGTCTTGAAAAACCTCTGATTCCATTATAAACATGTCTGTATCTGCATTGGAATGGGAAACGCCTTACCAACCTTGGGTGCTCACCCTACACACTGGTGCCTGAGAGCCCATTAGCTCTCCTTACAAGGAATTAGACTTCCCATCTGAAAAATAAGAATAAAGAGAGACACCACCTCTTCCAGCTGGGTGAGGCTGAAATGAATAAAGGCACAGGCAGAAAGCCTAACCAGAGTCTTGTCCAGTGAATTGTGAACATTTGATCAATGTTACTTTTCTTTCACTGAAACTTCCCAGAGTTACATCTGGGGAGATTTCAACATTTTACACAGAGAAATGAATTATATACTATGTTTATGATTTGTCCTCTCAAATCTAACCAAAACCAACCCTTTAAAAAAACAAACACAGTTGCTCAAAATAACACCACATATTTGAAAAGATTATTTCTTTCTTTGTGAATGATATAATCGCTGTTCTGAGCTCTAGGGCAAAGACTGTTTCAGGATCAGCAACTGTATCTCCCCAGTTGTGACCCTTCCTAGCAAAGAGCTTGACCTCACCTTCAATGCCACGGTTCTCCTTCCCTTTGGAGGTTAAGGTCAGCATTGCACTTTCCTACTGACAACCCCCAATTCTCTCTAATCCCAGTTCTTCCTAAACCCTTCACGCTAAAATTGTGCCCCTTCTTTTCCTATCCTCTTCCCAAGGTCACTTGGTCCTGGAAGCTTCAGCTTCCAAATGTTTTCAAAAGCCTCCTGTCCCCTTCCAGTTCCAACTTTCCCCTTTCCAATTCCCTTTCTGTTTTTGAATCATCCCCACTCTTCCCTCTCTCTTCCACCTACAAAATTATTTCCCACCCAGCTGATGCTATCCTGGTGACCTGAATCTGACAGCAGCTTCTTACATCCTAATTTCTGGAAGGACCCTCAGCTGCCAGAGCTAGTCTTCTGCCCCTAACCCACCCCAGCTGCTTCAGACCAGCCTGGGGCACCTGCTCTGGGGTAAACCTTTGCATGTTCCATACTTTAGATAATTGGATTCATTTCTGGTAACTGAGTCAGAAGTTACCAGAAGTAACTGGTATCTCCCCCAGTTAGTCACATTCCTTAAGCTAACTGCCACCTGTTCCATAAAAAGAGGAAACTTTGCTCCTCTTGATGAGAGTTCTCCCCTTTTCCAAGGGATGTAGTTTATGAATGGGAACAGAGGTCCCACAATCAGCAGTGGTTTTGCCCATTGCCAGGAAACACAGTAGCAGTGAGCTCAGCACAAGGCCTTGGAGCAAAAAGTGGGGAAGAGGATGCACTTCTTAGCTTTCTAATAGCATAGCTTAATATATTATTTTCCTTACTTTTCTTTTCTTTTTTTTTTTTTTAAGACGGAGTCTCACTTTGTCACCCTTGGTAGAGTGCTGTGGTATCATAGTTCACGGTAACCTCAAATTCCTGGGCTTAAATGATTCTCTTGCCTCGGCCTCCCAAGGAGCTGGGACAAAGGCACCTGCCACAAAGCCTGGCTATTTTTAGAGATGAGGTCTTGCTCTGGTTCAGGCTGGCCTCTCACCTATAAGCTCAGGCAAACAACCTACCTCAGCCTCTGAAGTGCTGGAATTACAGGTGTGAGCCACCATGCCTGGCCCAATATATTCTTTTCTTAAACAATATTTTAGCATACATATATTTCAATTTGCTTTTCTGCACAAAAGCATGTCTTAGGATCTTCCCACGTTAACACATATAGAAGGGCCTCTTACTTTTAGCTGCCGTATAGTGCTTCAGTCAATCTATTATTATTGCTGTCTCAAGAGTTTGGCAGAAGTAGCACCCAGAGACAGGACGCAGGTGCCTGCCATTTACCAAGGCAGTGCTCCTAAGAGAAGTCAGTAAGAAAGCGGGGGAAGGTGGGAAGCTGAGCGAGGACCATCTCAAACCAAGTCACACACAAAGGAGCTTCAGACTGATTCTGAAAAGGACCCTAGGATATAAGTGAGGCTTACCACTATGCCCATCATTAGGTATGGGCCTTCCTGGGACTAGGGGTGTCATACTGCCCAGGTACATAGAGTCCTCCGTGGGAGTATGCCAGCTGGCTCCAGGAGCCCAAGGACAGTCTCTGATGAAGAGCTGTGGGAGTAAAGACTTGTCATACATCCCCAAGTGTTCAGAGGCCACAAGTCCCCTCTAACTTCTTCCAGATAGACAAGGCTTCCAATTTTCAGGTCCATGGGTGACGAGTCATCTGCATTTGCCAAAAATTATATTCTGCCAGCTACATCTGGTCCTGTTAAATGAGCCACTCGGAAAGATGCCTCTGAATGTAGAAATGATACTTTTCCATTTTTTAGGAAAAACATTTAAGAACAGAGTGAACATTTTCTGCTAGAAATTTAGCAACGAGGAGGGGATGGCAAGCCCTCCTCTCCTCCACTCAAATGCTCACTGAGACCAAGACCTTTGCTCTTCTTGAAAGAAGGAAGATACGGACATCCAGTCTGAGCAGAGACCTAGAAACACACATTTGCAGTGCTCAGAGTTGGAAGAGGCAGCTGAAGCCTTCAGCACTGGTGTACTCTACACCCTGTGAAAAAGAAGGTAGGAGCTTTCTGGAGAGGTGATTCACTCGCAGTAAATAGTGCTCCTGATAAATAATACCATCTTGGAAAATCCTCATAGTAAAGGCTGGATCTCTAGCTAATCCCTGAACACCAGAGACCAGGAGAATGTACTGGGGGCTCAAATAGAGTATAGACAACAGAGGAAAGCTCTTATAATTTGACCCTCACACTTTTGTGCAAATGTGTGAGAAGAGAGATCCCATTTTTCAGTCGTTTCTGCAAAGTACTGGAATTTCTCCTGTCCTTGTAAGAACTCTCACTCCTCAGTCTCAGATTTACCCCCAACCGGAAGCCTTTGATTAGATCCCCATGAGGTTAATGGGACCTTAAATCAGTCACAAGACCCTTCAGAATTTATCTGAAAATTCTGCCCTGTCTTTATTTTTATCACCATCCCAATGGCCTTTTCTGCAATAGAGTTTTATGTTCTAGCCATTAATCATTTCAACTTTTTAACAACTAGATAGCATCTGATGGGCTAGTTCCCATTTCCTAAGCTTGTTTTGGACAGTAAGACAGTAAAGTCTTAACGTCCTCTGAATGAGCAAAAGAGACACAGACATGGACACACACATTTGAGATGTTTCAGATTTTATGATCTGAGGATGAAAAGAAAGGGCTGAGCCTTGATTCATATTCTATTCCATCTCAACTACAGCAGCGCTGAAGGGATTTGCATGTTTAAAGGAGTGTTCAGAACAACCCCCACAATGAATGCTCCAGGAGTCCTTGCCAAGAAATTGCTGTTCTACCTGAAGGTTGCTGTCTGCCTCCGGGTGTGTGTTCTCTGTGGGTGCTGAATGGACACCAGCGCTCAGCTGCAGCCAATCCCAAGCGTCAGAGCTGAGGCCCTGGACCTGGTTGAGCTTGGAGGGCAGGAAGGGATGAGTTGAGTGACCGGTGGGCTACGCCAGCCAGGGGTGCAGGGTAGGGTGGGGTGGGGGGGACACAGGTCGTGCCTCTGCAGGTGTTGAGGGTTTTGTGGTGGGGTTGGTCCCTCTCCTTAAACTGCTTTTTTTTTCTCAGACATCATCTTCTTTTCTAGAGATTGAAAACACAGAGGTATCTTATTTCTCCATTTTATGTAGGCAGGTGGGTGGATCACAGTGTGTTAGGAAGGGGACTGGGAAGGAGGCCTTTGGCCAGCAGATCAGTAGACAATTCTACATTAAAATATTTCATGGATGATGCTAAAACTAGCGTTTTCCCAAGGACCTGGAATGGGCGAAGGCGCCTCAGTTCTGCATATTGACACCACTGTCTCTGAAATATGTGAGGAGCTGGGTCTGGGCTGGGAAGAACCTCAGCTTGGCTTTTGTGCTCCTCATCAGAACCTTCTCCCTGCCACTGTGTCAACAGGGTGGGCAGGACCTTTTCCTTGTCATTCCCTTTGATGTCTGAGGAGCTGCTTCCCTGTCCCCAAGGGTCCTTCATCAGCCCCTGCCAGGCTTCTTTGTTCTCAGGGTTCTGTCAGTAATTGCACCTCCCTGAGGCTTCTCAGCTAACCTCACAGGTGGTCTGGACAGAAGACATTCATCTGGGGAAGGCAGCCAGCTGGCAGGTAGCAGTAAGGTTTGTGATATGGAGCATGAACTTTACAGTCCAAATCTTTACTTAAGTCTCTGGTTCTGTCAGTTATGAGCTGGGTTATTGGGCAGGTTACTTAGCTTCTCTAGCTGACAGTTTCTCCATCACTGAAGGAAGATAATGGTGGCTTGGTCCTCCGGACCCCACGAGAATCATGCCTGCCACATGTGCAGTGATGGCTTTCCCAGAGCTGCCATAGATACTATTGCCTGCAAAGACCCTGGGGGACAAGGCCTTTGGCAATCTCTGGCTGCCCAGTCACCTGGTGTAAACTGAGTGGGTCTGAGAACTCATCTCATAGACCATTGACCAGTTTTGAGGGCTTGGAAAGGATTTGCCTCTTTCCTTGAGCTTAGAAAGGATTTGCCTCTTTCCATGGGCTTGGTTTTAACAAAGGCACACATCTGTTGGTGATGACTAGCTAAAAACCTTGATTATTAAAAATATATCAATGCCTTCTTCATCCGCTCATAAGTCATGTTCTTTTTCAACCCATTCACTATGGAAATGAACATGAATCCCAAGGGAAGGGTTGAATTTTTTTTCCTAGATAAGTGCAGCACAGTGCTCTGGAGTCAGCTGCAGGTCTTGTAACAGAATGCCAATTCAGAAGGGCTGAAGTAGGGTTGGGGATCTGGGAGTCTGCATTTGTGACAAGTCCCTGGGCCAAGGCCAATTTGCTATTCTGGGGACCACTCTCTGAACATCAGAGGCCAAAAGCAAAATGCCTTTGACCTATTTTGAGGCTTAGTTCTCTCCATCTTAAGTCCACAATAAGAAAATAAGTGAAAACCCAGTTCTAAGGGAAGAGCCAAAGAGATTCTAAACCTTAGATTCTTCCTTTTATCAAAAATGAGGACTGACAGGTTCATACCTTAAAGCTTTACCATAAACCATGGCAAAGGGAGCTTACAGGAGATCATGTCCAACCACTGCTCAGCAAACATAAAGTAGATGGGGAAAGTGTCCTGATAATGGAGAGGAGGTTGGAGGGAGAGGGAGGGGAGTAATAGGTGAGGCCCTGGCTGCCTTTCCTTAGGGCCAATTCTCATGGAAATCTCTAAGACTCCAACTACATCTGAAAACATGTTCCTGTTTCCCTCCCCCACACGACTCCCCAACATGGCAGGACAGTTTTAGAATAGCAAAAAAGGAAGTGGGTTTTTAATGAAGGGTCTTGACATGGTGTTTTGATTCTTCCTACTTCCCTGGTAAGGAAGGTAGCCAGGCACTTAGCACAAGAGATGCTTGAGTACAGTGACTGAGGTATGAAGCTCACTGTGGGTCACCAGGACCATGGCTGTTTGGTGGGAGAGTTCAAGTTGGAGATTGGAGGTGGATGTGGTTGAGACTCAGAAGGTCTGCAGTCCCATGAAGGTGAGAGGGAGCCATGGATGCCAACCTCTCAACCCTTGGTCTAGGAAAGGGAACTCATGCAACTCCCCAAAGATCCTGCCTGGACCAGCACTCTGCAGTGGCCCTGGAAGACAGTGTCTAGACCAAGTGAGAGGTGATGTCCTTTACCCGGTAGCTATAGCTAGGGGAGTTCCGGGAATTGGACCAGGGGCTCCCCAATACTTGAGAGTGTATAAACATTTCCTGAACCTAAGGTATCTCGAAGGGGGAGAAGGAGAGAAAGAAAATCAGCTGTGGCAGGAAGACGGACAGCTTATAATCCCATTTATTCTAAGGCAGTTTAGAATAAGGCAGCTGCCTTAGAATAGACAAGAATAAACAAGCTGTCTGTTGCAGCTTAAGTAGATGAGACTGTTCTTTCTGCGAGCAGGCTTTGTGCCCCTGGTCCCCTAATGCCCCCACCGCCCCCCACAAGCATTAGAGAGATGGAGGTGGGGAGAAATTCACAGTTGAGCTAATTACTGGAAATAAAGGAGTCACTTTTTTCCTAGCATGTGGGAACAGCAGTGCAGAGTGTCAATCCTGACACAACATCATTGAATCATGAAAAACAGATTGAATTTCACCACCCAACATAAAATTATTTAAGTCATATGCCACATATTGACCTAATGATAATGATAGTAAACTTGATGTTTTAGCCTTTTAAAATTGAATACTGTGTTATACATAATTTCACACTTTATCTAGACTATAACTTTGATTTTTATATATCCAACCTTACTGCCATTTATTGTGAAAAATGGCAAATGTGTGTGTATATGTACTGAATGTGCATAAATAAGCACGATGTATGTAATATGAATATACACTGTTATGGGGTGAGTTGTGACCCCACATTTATATGTAGAATTCTGAACCCCCAGTACCTCAGAAGGTGATGGTATTTGGAGGTAGAATCTTCAAAAAGGTAATTAGGGCTAGCTGTGGTCATTAAAGTGGGCCCTGAAACAATAGGATTACTGTTCTTTTAAGAAAAGGGAATTGACCTGTGGCTCAAAGGAGTAGGGCACTGGCCTCATATACTGGAGGTGGTGGGTTCAAACCCACACCCAGCCCCCCCAAAAAAAGAAAAAAGAAGAGGGGATTGGGACTGAGACTCACACAGAGGAATGGCTACATGCAGACACAGGGGATATAGCCAACTACAAGCCAACAGAGGCCTCAGAAGGAAGCAAACCTGCCTGCACCGTCATCTCAGAATCATAACCCCTAGAATTGCGAGGAAGTAAATTTCTGCCATGTAAGCCACCCAGTCTGGGGTACTTTGTTATGCCAGTCCTGATACCCAGATACAGAGAGTAGTATATGTGCTAGACCCACAGGTTACTTTTCTTTCATAGGAAGTGATGAATTCGAGCAGTAATACAATAAGAGATGATGCAGAACTGTCAGTTCTCCTTGCTCCCCCCGTTCTGCAAATATTTATCATGTTCCTTCTGTGCATGGAGCACTACAGGTGCAGTGGTGAGCGTGACATGTGCCCTCATCCCTCCAGGGCCTCACACACCTGAATTCCCCCAGCATGTGGTGAGCTGGGATGCCAGATGACAGTCGTACTAATTGCTGGAGATGCTTGGTGGGAAGGTCATAGTAGTGGCATTTAAGCAGGGTCTTGAAGGGAGAACATCTCATTTGGGAGGATGGCATGAGCAGTGGCCTGAAGCAAGAGGACAGAAGTGCTCTGGACACAGTGATTAGGCAGGAGGGTTGGAAAATGGGCACAGCATAAGGAGGTGGAGGGAGATGGTCAGAGAGGTCAGAGACTGCCCGGCAGTGCTGGGCCTTGAAAGCCAGCCCCAGAATCCCAGAGGAATTCTTACCTGTGAGGAATAGGGGGTAATGGAAGTTTTCAAAACTGGGATGTCAGATGGCTAAGGTAGTAGATTGACTCTCTAGGAACAAAGAGTATTCTAGAAATAGGAAAATAGATAAACATTGCAACTGAGAAATGAGCAAGAGGAGAGGTCCAGGGAAGAGGGGGTGCATCTCTGCCTTTTCCTTCTTTTCATCTCTAGGTGCATAAAACACATCACAGTGTTGGCCACCCTTCATGGTGCTGCCCCTGCCTGATCTGGGAGAGTGGGAAGGAGATGTCCTTGCCCTTGCTGCAGCCGCCTGTGATGAACCTGGCCCCGGTGCTGCTAATGGCACCATTAGCATATTTATAATAGAACTCAGTTTCAGATAAGGCACTTGAGAATCAAGATAGAGAGTGTCATTGTTAGTAGGAAATTAGTGGGCCAGCCAGGAGAGAGAACAGTGAGTGGCAATCATCATGCTGCTTGTTTTTTGGGGGGTAGTGTTATCAGGTAAGGGGGCAGTGATAGGCTAGCTGAATTTGCACTAAGATATTTCATTTTCCCATTGGCTTAACTTCCTTTGCACAGAGACTATGCTTTGGGCCTTGAGTCTTGAAATGTGACTGTCCTTTATGAGATGACCCAGACCGGGTGGCATATAGCCTTTGCTGTGGTGTCTCCCTCTTCTAGGTTCTGAGATGGGTCTGTGTATTCTGCCCTGGCCCACAGATTGGGCCTGCAGCGGTCTTTCTAGATGGTTCTGAAATTCTTCTAATTTCTTGATGCCTGAATTTGACTTCTTACAATTTACTGCTCTTCCACTGGACCCTGAAATGATGTCCTGATTTGAATATGCCAGCTCAAGTCTGCCTTTGGCATTCATTTGCTTTGCCCAGAGCTTCTGTCCCTGGGAAGTACCTTGGGGCTAGGGCTGTGCTGAAAGGTCCCCCTTCCCCTTCCTTGCGGACAGCAGGTGTCTGGGGACACAGCTGCTCTCTTGCTCTCCCTTCCTGGTCATGCTGAGAGCTTCTGGGGTCTATTTGCAGCCCTGCATGCTGCTGAGCACACAGAAAGAAGACAAGAAAAACAGACTCAGGGCCTTCACATTTTTACTGGGCCCAAGAATCAAACAAACTCAAGAGATTCCCTCACCTCTGCACTTCCAGTTATGTGAGGCCTTTCCTAGTAAAGGTTAGTTAGGTTTGCTAAAATGTTAGCAAAGTATAACCTCCCTGGCAGAAAGAATTGCCTGTTACTGTGTGTTTTTAATGCTCTAAGAGCTCACAGCCCAGCAGACTTCACTAACACTAGTAAATTTTTCTCAAATCATTGTCAAATAAAATCTCTCACTTGCAATTTTTAAAATGTCTCCATTTAAAAAGTCTGGAGGCTTGATTCAAAGCAACGTTTTACTTCTAAAAATATCTGTACTAGGATTATAACCGTTCTGAGGATTACCGAAAAGAAAAAGTCCTGAAACTTGTGAGAATGGGATTTGCATTTGCAAAATGATTTGCAACCAGACCTGCCAGGTAGCACTTCACGGAAATCAAGGAAGGGTTTTGAATATCTGGATCATGTTTTTCCCAGCATCCAAATGCCTAGTAAAATCAACTTTCTAGCTGTCTGCAGTAGATGTGACCGAACTCTCACAATAGAAACTACATGTGCTGGAGAATTTTGATACAAGTAGATGGAGCTGGAACACAGTCCTATTTAATTGACTTACCTTAGTTTTCTAAATCAGCTCATTGCGCGAGTAGTTCCTCAATTCAGTTGTCCCCAGCCTGCGGCCACCTTCTCTGCTTGCCAAGGCCCGCTCCTCTACCCTAAATAACTCTGCGACTGCGGCTGAGGTACTGGGGTTGGTTTGCAATGGCAGTGTGCTCCAAGGCCCGCTCCTCTACTCTAAATAACTCTGTGACTGCGGCAGAGGCGTTTGGCTGGTTTGCGATGGCAGTGCGCTCCCCCTCGTTTCTTCATTCAGGATTTCTTTCCTTCAAAGGAGACTTTGTGCCTCCCAAGTCTCCTTCTCCTGCTTCATGAATCTAAAATGAATCTGGACTGAAAGTACTTGTTGAGTGGTTACGCTCCCAACTGTAATTTGGAGTCAAGGTATGAATATTTTATCCTGAAAGAGTCACTGAAAATTTGTAGGAGGTTTTTAAAAATAAAATGAATACACTCATTTTGTTGGCACAAGTAGACTATAGCTGGGGGAAAACAAAAATACAAGACAAGCCTTCAAGCCTCCGTCTTTCAAAAATGAATCAGGATTTGTGTTTTGGGATGATCGGGAGTACCTGTGGTGAGCACACAGTGTCCTTTGGAGGAAAGAAATACCAGGATGAAGGAGAACCGGGGAACAAAAACAAAAGCCACCCAAGTGCTCCAATCTCGTTTAAACCAACCCAAATTCCAGAGGCACAGTTTCAGAAGCTTCATGTCCTGGCAGAAATTAGGTGTTGGGCCTGGGAGCCAGTATTCAGATGCCTGTGGCTTCCTTTCACTGCAAAAATAGATTTAAAAAATAATCCAGCCTTTGGCAGAGTCTCTTTCAAGGCTGAGACCTGAGTAGCCCCTTTGCTTTCACGGTGTGTGTGCTGCAGCCAGCTGTGTGAGCGCCCAGGCTGCTTCAAGGCTGTGGGACACGGTCAAAACAGAACAATACATGTTGATTAAGCATTTCCTTTTTGTTCTTCTTTGAGTCTGTGAGATTTGTTCTCTTAATAACATCTGTTGGTTTTTTGGAAGGATCCTGTTAAGTAATTTTTATCATGTGGAATTTCAGCTTGAAAGATCTAGACTGTAGAAGGAAAGAGGGCTTTCCAAATGTGGCTGCATTTGGGATGAGAGCCACCTGGGAACCCCAAGTTCTGCTTTCCTGAAGACTGTGCAGGGCATTCCAGCAGCCCGTCCTTTCTGACTCTACCCAGTACTCATGGCCATGTTTCAGTTGCACGTGACACACTCCGCTTCTCTTATGATGCCCTCATCTCAGCCTGAGCAAAGTGTGTGGCAATTCTGAGGTCAGAAGGAGGTTCCCAAACTTGGTGAGATGGCTGCCAAGATGGGGACCACCCGTGGGGTGCGAGAGCATAGCCTTGAGTGATAGCCCTTACCTGACATTGTTTATTTTTGCCCTCCATGTCTAAGGGTTTCAATCCTAATGTCTCACTGACCTAAAGGAGTCTGGATCCTTTCAGTAGACTCAACCTGTGAGCAGCTTGCAAAAATGCAGATGCATGCCGATTTTAAAAGCCCAAATACGCTTTTTACTTATTAAATTAGAAAAGACTCTAAAATGTGTTAACATGTAGTGTTGGCCCAAGTTTGGCTAAAAATGATGTGGCCTTGTAGACAGGGTGGCAGGAAGGTGGATGTAGCCTCTGTGGGAAGTTGGCGGCCATGCCATTGGACCCATGAGAAGTGCTACTTCTAGAAATTTACCCTACCGCTATAGAAATGAGCAAAGATTTACACATCACATTTATTGTGACAGTGAAAACATGGAAGCAACCTCTGTGCTAACCAACAGGGACTAGTCACATGAAATATATCTGACAAGGGGTCTTATGCAGCCACATAAAAGGATGGGCTAATTGGGGCATGTGGGTGCTAAGAGATTGCTAAGACACAATACTAAGAACAACAGCAAGGGACGGAATGGTGCGTCCAGCTGAGGCCCATTTGTGCTACGTGGAAAAAGGCACATACTGCATGCACACCTGCAGGGAACTTCCAGGAGGATAGATAAGAAATTCTAATAACTTGTTATCTTTCAGATCTGAGAAGGGAGGAGGGAGAATTTATATTTATATTTATATGCTTTTGTATTACTTTGTTTTTTTAGTCATATTCATATGTTATTTTATTATAATCAAGTTTAATTTCTTTGACAAGTAAAAAAGTCCAACTATCACCACAATTCTAGATTTCCAGAATTAATCCAGGTTACTTCCTGTTTACCACCTCTTTCTCTGACACCTTCTCTTTGCCGAGTTCCTTCGGCATAGGGGACGGGTCTTAGCCCTCAGTGCCTCTAGGATGGGAGCTTCCTGTAACAGCAAAGCTACTGAACGATGTTCTGGGAAAGGCCGGCTGTGCTCTCACTTCCCTTCCCAAGTGATGCTCTGCTCTCCTAGCTCTCGACCCACTTCAGCAACCCCATCAGTCTTCATTAATGTCACTGTCCTGCCTTCTCTTGCTGCATAACAGATTGCCACAAACTTAGTGGCTTGAAACACACATTTATTATCTCACAATTTCTGTGGTCAGGAGTCTGGGCCCAGGTTCACTGGCCTCTGTTTCATGATCTGCCACAGGCTGAATCTGAGGACTAGCCAGGGCTGGGAAGCCATTACAAGGTTCACCCCAGGAAGAACACACTTCCAAGATCATGAGGCTGTCCACAGAATTTGGTTTGTGGCCTCCTGTGGGACTGAGGGCCTCAGTTTCTAGCTGGTTGTTGGATGGTGGCCATCTCAGTTTCCTTGTCACATAGGCTTCCCAACGTGGTCTCCTTCTTGAACAAAGCCAGCAAGGGAAAGAGTTCAGCATGACAGACATTTGGATTGTAATGTAATCACGGCCATGACGACTCACTGTTTGTCTGCTGGTTAGGAGCAAGTCGGAAATCTCACCCATACTCAAGGGTGTGCATACCAGGAGTTGGAACTAATTGGGGTACCCTTAGAGTCCACCGCAGTCATGAACTTGTATGATTGACACTCCGGTAGCCTAGAAGAAACATGTCAGAGAAGTCTAATAAGCATGCGTGATTTTCTCCCCACTCACTGACGACTTCCCTGGGGCCTTTCCAGACCACTGTGTACTTTTCCTGTGCTCTTTCCCGTGTCTCCTTTTCTCCCAGGCTTCATCTAAAGATGCCAACCAGTGTGGCGAGATAAGCTCTGTTCTGTCCTCAGCTCTATCCCGAGGGTTTGAGGGGAGTCACTTGGAGCAGTGAGGGGGGATTACACAGCAGCCAGCAGGTGATCTCAGCACCTTCCGGGCTGGTTCCTACCAGCTCAAGCACTGCCCTCCTGCTGCCCAGTCTCGGCTGATCTACTGACACCCTCATTGCTACTCATTGTCTGTCACATCTTCTGTTTCATTTTCTTCATGTGAAGTTTTTGGGTTTGATGATTTGCTTTCTGGGTTGTATCTACTTCACCCTAGAGGGTAAGACACAGAGGCCTAGGAGTCTTGCTTTTCCTCGCTTTCTGTGCTACCCACAGACCTGGAAAGGCTCCTGGCATGTTGTAGACAACCAGTAAGGATATGGGAATAAATAATTGAGTTAGTCAGTGAGTGATCAATGTGCCCTGTGAATCCTGTAAGTGGAGGGAGCACTGTTACCACCTTGGCCCTTTTTTTTTTTTTTTTTTTTGAGACGGAGCCTCAAGCTATCCCCCGGGGTAGAGTGCCATGGCATCATAGCTCATAGCAACCTCCAACTCCTGGGTTCAAGCGAGTCTCCTGCCTCTGCCTCCCAAATAGCTGGGACCACAGGCGCCCACCACAACGCCCAGCCATTTTGGTTGCAGCCATCATTGTTGTTTGGCGGGCCCGGGCTGGGGATTCGAACCCGCCACCTTAGGTGTACGTGGCTGGTGCCTTAGCTGACTGAGCCATAGGCGCCGAGCCGAGGAGCCCATTTTGAAGTGAGACATGTCGATTAGATAGAAGCTGTTCCTCCATGGGTTCACGGGGTATGGAGGATGTCAATTTATGGAACCACCAGTTCCAGAATGTGAATGTAATCTCCTGTCCTACAGGAATTACAATCTTCCTTCCAGTACATTTCTCTCCTTTTTTTTTTTTTTTTCAGTTTTTAGCAGGGGCTGAGTTTGAACCTGCCACCTCTGGTATATTGGGCTAGTGCCCTAGTCCTTTGAGCCACAGGCACTGCCCGGGTACATTCCTCTTTTGCTGAGAGGACATGGTTCAGGGGTTCCAGCAAATGTTGCCTCTTGGAGCATTTTCTTCCTGATGTGGGGGGCATAAGCATCTGTTCTGTCCAAGGGCATGGTGTTCATGCATGGGCCTTTTGAGTAACTATCTCTGGAGAAGTTATCAAGTGACAGTCATTATTACAAAACGTTTCTGGGCCAGGCTCAGCGACTCACTCCTGTAATCCTAGCAGTCTGGAAGTCCAATGTAGGTGGATTGCTTGAGTTTAGGAGTTTCAGAATAGCCTGAGCCAGAGTGAGACCTCCTCTTTACAAAAATAGTCAGGCGTTTGGGTGGGGGGGCGGCAGGATTCCCAGGTACTTGGGAGGTTGAGGCAAGAGAATCGTTTACACACCAGAGTTTGCAATTGCTGTGAGCTGTGATGCCATAGCACTCTACCAAAGGCAACAAAGTGAGACTCTGTCTCCAAACATACAACAAACAATTGAACAGTAAGAGGAAGAGGACGGTGATGGAAGGTGAGGGGGAGGTTTGATGGAGGGAGGGTAAATGGTGGGACGACAGCTATGGTGCATATTGGAGGGTACATGTCAAATCTACCAACTATAGAATATAAATGTCTCAATACAACAATTAAGTAAATGAGGTGACACCCTATATGAACTCATTTGATCTAAGCATTCCAAATTGTAAATAAAATCACCACATAGTACCCCATAAATGCATTGATGTATACATGATCTGTGTGTATATGACATAAACAAACAAGAACAAAAAAATAACCTTCCTGCTATTGGGGCTGCTGTCAGTCCCATTTTTTCCCTTTTCCTATCCTTTATCGTTCTCAGTTTCTAAAAGACTATGGAGACCATGTCTGAAAGTTATGCTTGTGAGTTTCTAGGCCCATTTAAGTTTTAGAAGGGTGAACTAGGGTCTAGTGTTGTGCCTGAAGCCAAAAACGAAATGATATGTTCCTGAGACTCCAGAAGAGAGTACAGAGCTGCAACCAGTGGAAAATAACCCTGGTTAGGCATGAATGAAGGAACGAAGGAGTTAGGCAGACATGAGGTTATAAAAGCACAAACAGAGCCAAGGGCAAGCTGACAAAGGTTCTGTTTCAAGGTGTTTAGGGCCCTACTTACCCTTCAATGGCACTTGAGGTAAAATCCTGTGGATTTCGTCAAGTGGGTACAAAGTTGGGTCTGGGCAAAGTCAGGACCAGGCTCCAAGGTGACTGGGGTGGCTAGTGAGGCTATCAACTAGATGAGGCTAGGCTGCCAGCCAGCTGCCAGTCAACCACCAGTCCTGGGTGTTTGGCACCTTATGAAAGCTATCGTGGTGATGGTAGAGACAAGACCAGACATAGAGAAATCCAGGCCAAGTTTCTCGAAAGGGACAGCTACTTCCCTGGGCATCCCATCCTCCCACTTCCCACATACTTGATTTTCGGTGAGTGTTATTTCCATATGTGCCTTTAAATGGTGATCAACTAGTTCCGATGGAATGGAGAGTCCATGTGGTGTTTGTTTTTGTATTCTCCTGGTATTTCACTTTGAAGAAT
>CAUYQV010175948.1:0-15040 GCA_963574575.1 Galagoides demidoff
GAGGGAGGCGACACCGAGGCAGGACACCCCGTGAGGGAGGGGACACCGTGGCAGGACACCCCGTGAGGGAGGCGACACCGTGGCAGGACACCCCGTGAGGGAGGGGACACCGTGGCAGGACACCCCGTGAGGGTGGGGACACCGTGGCAGGACACCCCGTGAGGGTGGGGACACCGTGGCAGGACACTCCCGTGAGGGAGGGGACACCGTGGCAGGACACTCCGTGAGGGAGGGGACACCATGGCAGGACACTCCCGTGAGGGAGGGGACCTTGGCAGGACACTCCGTGAGGGAGGGGACACCATGGCAGGACACTCCCGTGAGGGAGGGGACACCATGGCAGGACACCATGTGAGGGAGGGGACACCGTGGCAGGACACTCCCGTGAGGGAGGGAACACCGTGGCAGGACACCCCGTGAGGGAGGGGACACCGTGGCAGGACACCCCGTGAGGGAGGGGACCTTGGCAGGACACCCCGTGAGGGAGGGGACACCGTGGCAGGACACCCTGTGAGAGAGGGGACCTTGGCAGGACACTCCCATCATAGGAGCCCCTTCCCCTTTACGGGCGTCAGGTGCTGCCCAGAGCAGCAGTTAATCTCCTGAGTTTAATGAACTTTTAGAACTACTCAATAAATACTCAAGACCATGACAAGCGCTGTCACAAGATAAACCCAGCTCTACTTCAATGGACTGTATCATTTTTGTTATTAAAAAAGGTTAATTTTCATATTCAAGGAAGTTAGCTCTCTGGAAAATAATGTTGGGGTCTAGCACATTCCGCCCTGGGGTCCCTGCGGCGTGCATGCCAGGAGTCTGGATCCTGAGAGCAAGTCCCAGTAGGTTCACCTGTCTCCCCCCAGCACACAGGAGCATGTGTGGGTCCCGTTTTGAGGTCGTGCAAACACCACGTGGAATAGCTGGAAGGTGGCCTTGGAAATGCCGAGCTGTTCTCACAGCACATCCCTGGTCTACGCAGCCCTGTTCTGCCAAGTTCTCTGGGCTTCTTGAAAAGCCCCCCAAGAGGCAGACGGCTGGGCTTGCCCAAACCTGGCATCTGGGCTCCAGAGCACCTCAGAAGTCAGGAGGGCATCTGAGGCTTGGGGAAGCCAAGATGTGACCAATGCTTCTCGCCCATATTTGCTGGGACGGTCCTGATGCGTGGGGCAGAGGGCACTTTCTCCCCTGTGCCCCCCGTCATTGCTGCATGTGGGCAGAGAGAAGGTGCCTGGCGGAAATAAATCTGCAGCACCCCACAGGCCCCTGGAGTCTCTGTCCTTCCCGTTGCCTCCGTGTCCCCAAGGGCCAGGCTCAGGCAAGTCGCTGCTGCCACGGATTTGATGCAGGCGGTAATTAGGACCCTGTTATGTCTCACCCTCAGACACAGAAGTACTGGTTTCCCATTTTATTATCCAAGGACCATTCTGCTCACAGTACCTGAGGGAGGCAAGAAGGTAGGACCAACCGTCTTCCTAACCAAGCTCCAATATTCAGGACCCAGGAGACATTCCCACAGGAACTAGATGAAGGTGCGTCTTTGCTGTCTAAGGACAGGCCTCTATTTGGAGAAAAGGCCTGCCCCTCGCACCTGCAGGGGACATTCTTGAAGGACCACAGGAATGGTGCTAAAGTGAGTGGGGGGCTTGGTCCAGCTCGGACAATGTCCCCAGTCCAGGGGGTCATTCCAGCTCTGACAGTGTCCCTGCGTCCAGTCCACGGTGTCAGTCCAGTCTGAGAGTGTCCCTGTGTCCAGTCCAGGGGGGCTCAGTCCAGCTCTGACAGTATTCCTGAGTCCAGTGCAGGGGGGCTCCAGGGACAGTGTCCCTAAGTAAAGTCCAGCAGTTCTGTGGGCTCAGGAGGCATCATTCCTGCTCATTGCGGAAGTGTCCAGCCCACTCATCCACCCATGAAAACTAGCTGTCCCCAGGCCCTGGTCCTGAGGCAGGTGTCAGATAGGAGGCTCTTGGCAAATCCTGGCCAGGGCCGGACCACTTCTGGCCCCTTGGCCCAGCGCTCAGCATTGCCATCACTGAGTGATGCTGGTCTGTCCGCTGGTGTGAACACCCGCACCTCTGGGCCCACTGAGGCAGCAGACCCCAGAGTGGGAGCATGTTAGGGGTGTTCTCCAGAAGACGCCTCAGTGGGATAAAAGGCCCGGGGAGCCGCTGCGGTAAGACTGCCGCGGAGAGCTACCACCTCTTTCCCCAGGGATCATAACACTTAATTATTAAGTATTAATTAATAATACTGCTCTCATAGGTAATCTTGAACTACAAAATTATTTCAGAGAATTTGGGAAGTTGATATAAAGAAAAGGATAAAAACTTCCCTGTGACTTTATGAGCTAATAGGAGTTTCTCAAACTCAGTGCTCCTGACATTTGGGGCTGGATCTTTCCTGGTGGGGAGATGCCTGCACACTGCGGGGTGTTTTCAGCACCCCTGGCCTTCACCGGCTAGATGCCAATGGTCCTCACTGTCTCTGCAACAACCAAAAACTGTCTGCAGACACGGCCACGTGGAGAAGCTCTGAGCTGCATAAGGGCCATTAACAGGCTGGGAGATGACCTTCCCACATTTTCTCTACCTATTTATCAAATCCAATCACATATTCAGTCAACAAATATTTGAAGCCACTACTATGTGCCAGGGGTTTGAATTAGGTTTGGGAGCTACTGTAGCAAACAAGAAAAATTCAACCTGAGCAACAGTGAGACCCATCTCTACTAAAAGTAGAAAAACTAGTCAGCCGTCACGACAGGTGCCTGTAGTCCCAGCTACTCAGGGGCTGAGGCAGGAGGATCACAGGAGCCAAGAGTTTGAGGTTGCTGTGAGCTGTGATGATACCCCAGCACTCTACCTGGGCAGCAGAGTGAGTCTTACTCCAAAGGAAAAAAGACACGCTCACTTTTATGAAGGGACAGTGTGTAACTGTGGGGACAAACAGATGTCTAGATGTTTGCAAAGTGCTAGGAAGTGCCCAGCAGGCCCCAGACAGGCTGTGTGATGAAGCACATCAGAGAGAGGGCACCAGGGTGATCAAGGTGGAAAAGCTGGGAGCTTTGTGATGAGAAGGTGTTCGCTACAGAGCCAGAGAACAGAGACGGGGAGCCCTCTGCCTGCCTGGCCCAGCGCCACACACAGGTGCACAGCCAAGGCCTGGCCTGTCAGGGCTAACTGGCTGGTACCCCCTCAGAGAATAGTCTTTGGTTATCTCTCAAAGAAAACAAAAACAAATCCCCCACAAAACCTTGATCAGTTTAGGTACATAAAAGGAGGCTTTTGAAGTATGTCCTTTGGGTAGCTCAGGTGGCTAAGGCACCAGCCACACACACCAGAGCTGGCAGGTTCAAATCTAGCCCGAGCCTGCCAAACAATGACAACTACAACCAAAAAAGAGCTGGACATTGTGGTGGGCACCTGTAGTCCCAGCTACTCAGGAGGCTGAGGAAAAAGAATTGCTTGAGCCCAGGAGTTGGAGGTTGCTATGAGCTGTGACGCCATGGCCCTCTACCCAGGGCGATAGCTTAAGGATCTGTCTCAAAAAAAAAAAAAAAAAAAAAGTATGTCCTTTGACTCAACACTTCTGTTACTCAAAATAGCTCCTACACAGAGAAAAATTCAAATGTGAAAAGATTTAACTTCAAGGCTATTTATCTCAAAGAAGTCTATATGATTGTGATACAAAGAAACAGAATATAAGGGGTTAGTTAAATATACTATGTTATGCTCACACAATAGCATAATTATTAATGAAACTACCTTTTGGATATATTTTTCATACATTAAACAGCTGTAGGAGATCCTGTTAAATGAAAAAAGCATATTGTAAAAGTACAAAGCATGGCCGGGTGAACTGACTCACTCCTATAACCCTGCATTTTGTGAGGCTGGGACATGAGGATTACTTGAGGTCAGGAGGTCAAGATCCGCTTGTGTAAGAGTGAGACCCCCATCTCTCAAAGACATACAAAAATTTTACCCAAGCATTGTGGTAGCACCTGTAATCCCAGCTACTTGGGAGGCTGAGGCAGGAGGATCCCTTGAACCCAGGGGTCTGAAGTTGCAGGAAGGTGTGAGCATGCAGCTGCACCCAACCCTGAGCATACACCAAGACCCTGTCTCCAGACAGACGCCGTCCAGAGAGCATCCAACCACATGCTAGGAAAACACTACTCACAGCGGTACTTTCCGGACAGTCCTTTCTATAAAAAGCACGCACGTCTGCATCTATACACGTACATACCGACATCCATCTACTGCCTGTGGTAGATTTAAAAATCAAGCTGTAGCACAATATGTAGTATAATCTTTGTAGTATTTGTTTTAAAAATGTTAAGAACAGAATAGAAAAATGGGCAGAGGACAGGGATAGGAATGTTACAGGTAACGCCTACGGCCGATCAAGTGTGTAAAGAGAGATGGCCCTGGTGTCTTTTCGGGAAGCCTAGAGGTTTCCACCAGGAGGCATCTTCAAGCTGGGCACAGGAAGCCTGTGGTTCAGGGAGAGCTGTCCACAGGGCCCAGAGCACCAGCCTGTGGCAGAAGTCGGGGGACTCGGCCTACTCTTTCAGGAAAGCTGAGCAGTGAGGTGGGGTCAAGTGCAACCCCACTGCTCCAACAGCTCAGATGCAAGGCGGGGCTCTGCTCCCCCTGGACGCTGCACAGCAGGTCAATGATCCACAGGGCAGTTTCTGCAGGGCGTCCCCACGCAGCAGACCAGCAATGACCCTGACCTCCCAAGCTCAGCCCCAGCCCAGAGCCCGGTGTGAAGTCTTTACACAGTGACGCTTTGGTTAGAGTGACAATGCATGCAGCTGACGCAGTGTGGAGACCCAGGGGAACTGGGGGCCTGGGCACTTTCAGGACATGACATTTACGCTGAGGGTTAAAGGCCTGTAGGAGGGGAGCATGGCTGCTGGAGAGCAGGAGGTGATGATTCCAGTCAGTGCAAATGGCCAGTGTGATGTTCCTGAGGCTGAGGACCTGGTGTGTCAGGGGCCACGGCCAGTATGGCTACAGTGTGGACTGTACAGTGGCCGGGAGGCAGTGGGACAGCGGGAACCAGACCACAAGGGCAAGGCTAGTTGGGATGGGTACTCAACCCAATGCAGCCACATCAGAGACAAGATGACTGATGGCATCCGACTGGATCCCAGGGGGAAACAGGCACATGGCTTCAGCTTGTGTCACCCTGGGGGATTTGCCAGCCTGGTGATCTGAGCTGAGCCTCAGTGCTCCTGGCCTTGGAAGCAAAGCAAGCGGCTTAATCGTAGGGAAAGAAAGCAAAGCCCAGGCCCATTAAGGTGTGTGGTCTTACCAGGAACACTGATCTGAGAACCCAGAGCTCCAAGGAGAGCTCAGATCAGGATGAGCTGAGACCCAAACCCGCCTCCTGCCTCTTTCACTGGATCACAAGAAGGTGGCTCAGGGGAGCACAGGGGTGGGAGCAAACCCCCCACGTGGGCGCTTCTAGCAAAATCCCCACCTCTGAACTCAGTTTAAAGTGTGTCCAAGCTGACATTGCCCCGGCACCTGGCAGTAACCGAAGCAAAACCTCCCTGGAACACACCTCCACCGTAGGCCTCGAAGACTCCCACCAGTAACACCAGCGCAAAGTGGGCAGCTCAGAGTTAAACACAACCACACGGTCATGCCAGGGATCAGGTGCTATGAGCCAGAACAAGCAGAAACCTCAGACAATACAACCATGATCTCCACCGAAAGTCTAAGACGCTGTGAATGGCAGAACTGAGAGTTACCAGGCTTGGATTTTGAAGTATTTACGCTTGTTAGGTTTACAAAGATTTGTTTAATAAGCTTGAAAATATCTTCAGAGAATAGCAAACTATAAGAAAAAAAAACTAAAAATGACTCAAAGAGAACCCCAAGAAATGAAAAATACAGAAGTTCAATTACACACTTCCCGGGGGGAGGAATAGCTGAGCTGATACTGCTGAGGAGAGACGCGATGGACTGGAAGGCAGGTCAGAAGAAACTGTCCAGACAGACAGAGGGATCAGAAAGAAAAGGGTATGAGAGGTGGAGGGAGGGGCAGGGAGAGGAAAGATACCTGGACAGATGCTCGAGGACGGCCGTGGTTTGTAAGACAAGCCGCACATCCCCGGGTCACCCCCCAGCTCCGAGACGCAAAGCAGCACAGTAAACACCAGCCCCATGGGTGGGCGAGAACCAGGCCCTACACACGCCGTTTCCCTTTGTCAGCCCGACAGCCATTCCACGGCACTGGTTGACCCTTCTTGTGTCTATGTACTGGGTTGACTTGTGTCTCCCCTCAAAACATGTTGATGTCCTAAGCATGGTTACCTGTGAATGTGAACTTATTTAAAAAAATGATCTTTGCATTACATCAAGGGTCCTGGAACGAGATCTTCCGGGGCTTACGGTGGGTCCAAACTCTAGTGACAGGTGTCCTTACAAGAGACAAAGTCACAGAGGTACACAGAACAAAGTCACAGGAAGACAGAGGCAGAGACCAGAGCAACACAGCTGTCAGCCAAGGGGCACCTGGAGCCACCAGGAGCTGGCACTGGTGAGGACGGGTCCTCCCTGGACTCCAGAGGGAACATGGCCTTGCTCACACCTGGATTCCAGTTACTCCAGAACTGTGAGACAAAAAACCCCTGTTGTTCTGAGCCCCAGTTAGTAGTCAAGTGTGACAGAGGCCCACAGTGGAGACACCTCCCGGCACCCCCTGTCCTGTGTCTGGACTTCCTCGCAGAATGTGGATCCTTATCACTCCAACAAGAAATGACCCTGACCTCCCATCCCCAGCTTTCCACAGTAAGTTAGAGCTGCTGAGTTTGAAGATCCTACTAGGCATCTCAGTAAGCATGACGCTACCTTTGTTTCTAATGTCTCTTTATTTTTATATCTAAGCTGCTAGTGAAATGGAATGCTTTGCCATAGGTGTTAGATGTCCTTTCTGTTAGAAATGCCTGCCTATAATGGTGAGTGATCTTTTTAAATAGTCCTCTGAAAGACATCATCTGACTTACCTTTTTCCCTGTTACTCAATTATCTAAGGCCAATTTAGAAAAAGAAAAAAAGTGAACATTTTCCCCCTGGGTGGGTAGGGGGATGGCTAAATCCTCCAGGTGGGGAGGGACAGTGCGAGGCTGAGTCTTCACTACTCTGAGGAGGGCAGCAGGCACGCAGGCGCGGGGCTGGGTGGCAGGCTCTCTGCTCCTGCCACTCATCCTCTCTAAACTAAAAACCCATCTTGCTAAGTGCAGGTTTTGTTTATTGTAAACTGTTATGTTGTGTGCAGTGAACTAATTATTTCCGCACAGTGTAAATCAAACCCCAAAATAACCATCTATAATTTTCTGCCTTTGCTTTCTACCAAAGAATTTATTTTTCTCCCTTAAATTTTAGAACTTGAGTCCCTGATTGGGCCCTGGTGACATCATCTATGAAAATAAACACAACTCATCGCAAGAGTCAGCCACAAATGTCCCAGTGACCTCTTGGGACAGAGCACCCCGGCTGCTTCCTTGGAAGAGACACCAGGGAGTGTTCGGGAGCCCCAATCCGTATTGGGGATCATGATCTACACAGGCTGGGGGAGCTGCCCCGTCTGCTTTCTCTCCTTCCCTTGCAAATTTAAAATGTTCCATCCTACGACCTGCTTAACCTCCCCCTTGTGAAATAGCACTCAGAATTTCCATCTGCCGAATTCAGATGGTGACACTGTCGCACCATGCAGCTTGTGGCTTTCAAATATTTGCTAGATTATAAAGAATGACACTCCAGTGGCTTTATTTTATGTAAACTTGCCCACATCTTCCCTGCTAAGGGTATTTCTGATAACTCCGTAAGCGGGTGCAGGAGAAGTAATTCTGACAGGACAGAGCACAGGTGCTGTGTGTCTTTGTAGAACCTGGAACCGTTCGTTTGCCGAAGCTGCAGCAGGCCCCACACCCTGCTTCTGCGATTCTGTGCTGCGAGAAAGCTCCCAGTTGTCATAACCATGCGGGCTGCCATATTGAGCCACTTAACAGTTCATATGGTCTTTAAAATGCATATCTTGTGACAGTGGACCTGCGTTTGTGAATGACAGCTTTTTATTAGAACTGCCTTCCATCCTCCCCAAAGATATTATCTTCCTGTCATTGCAAGTTGCCAACAACATCTTGAAGGATCCAGGGAGGGGTAAACATGGGTGGGAAGGATCGAAGGAAGGTTTTCTGGCTGAGTGGCAGTGGTTGGCGGGACGACCAAGGAAGGGGCCAGGGGTGCCATTCAGGAACACTCAGATCACACGTGTGTACGCACACTGGACAAACCATGTGTCCAGAGACACGATTCCTGAGATTATCGCAACTCTATCAAGAAGTGGCCCAGAACCGGGAGAAATCGAGGACAAGTGTGATTAATCTGCACACGGCATCCGTTCAGCCACTGAGCCGTAATGGAGGTGTGCATTTAGCTGTAAACATTAAAATGTGTACAGTAAGATGGATTTGTTTTAAACCGTTCAGTGTGGCATAACCTTAACGCAGTACATTAAAATCATTCATTACCATGAATAAATAGCTTAATGAGATTTGAAGCATTGAGCAGTCTCTGTAAATGTGAGAGGAAGTGAGGCGGGCAATGGCTGTCACCAAGCATAAATTATGCAAAAATAAAACTCGTAATACAATCTCGTTCTGTCCCTTGCTGCTTTTATTGAATATTCAAAGGGATGGCTTCTCAGGACTGTATCAGGTTAGGCTGTGCAATCAAAGTCTGCAACCAAACCACCTACACAACCCCTATCTGCATAAGCCAGCACTTCAAACAGAGGCCAATTACAGTCTGATGTCTTTGAACGATCTGTCTGGGCTCCAAGCAATGCTTCTCACGCTAAGTGATTTTTCTTTTTGTTTCATGCTCCTGAAGTTGACACTTCACTCCTAAAACTTGTAGTGGGAATTTAAACAAAGGCCGCCAAGCACAGGGGCACAGGGACCTAGGGCAGAGTTGGTCACACTGTGGGAACCGGGGAGAATGTCCTGGCAATTTTTCTTCTGCTCCTTTGAAAAAGTCTTAATCAAATCAGTGCATTTAAATGAATCATTCAACATACCCCTGTCCACTTTAAAGTAGAACACCCCTCCCCTCCACTTCAGATTGTAAAAACTGAGATCATTCTACTGTAAAATGGTGGTGGTGGGGGCGTCGAAAATCTAAATATTTCAGAGCCCCACCAGCGGGGCCCTGCTGCTGGCCTCTGGAGGAGGAGGCTCCAGATTTGCTCTATCACCTTCAGGATCTCCATATCCAGATTGGAAAGCTGAATTAACTTCAATAACTATAAAAGTCGTGGCTCTGACTATGCTGCCCTGCCTGGAATTTGCAGCACAGAGCACAGGGTTACCCTGCAGGGCTGCCCGAGTCTGACAGAGAGGGCAGGGTTCTCCCAAGCCCCACGGAGGCTTAGTGCCCGAGCCGAAGTCCCAGCCCTCGTCCCCTCAGCCCTCCCCACACACCTTCCTTGATTATCTAGTTAAGGTTTCCAGGGGACCGAGGACCTTTGTCTCAAAAGCCTTTGGGGGAGGGACTGACACACAGACATGGTGGTGTTACAGCAAAAGCCACTTTGAAGTTGTTTTCTTTGACTGTTCTCTTAGGTATTAAGAGGGCTACAATAAACATTCCGATACAAACATCTTTATTGTAATGTGGTTTCTTTCTTACATTGAGCCTAAACTTGTGTCCTGGGAACTTTCATCTGTTGCTACTAACCATAGTCCTTGGAGCAACACAAGGTGAAATTTCCTTCCACTTGGCAGCCTTTCCAAATTCTAAAGATAATGATCAGGCACAGATGGAGTTAATCTGCTGCAGGTTAACAAGCTCTATTTCAGCAACCTTTATCCTGTGACATGAATTTCAGTCCCTTAACATCCTAATTGTCCTCCTTGGTCATGATTCACTTTGTCAATGTCCTTCTTAAAATGTAGCCCTAAAGACTGCAGGTATGACAGTATTATGGACAAAATCTGAGCTTCAGAGAGCATAGCCAGGCTTTTTTTTTTTTCTTTTTGAGACAGAGTCTCACTTTTCACCCTTGGTAGTGTGCCATGATATCACAGCTCATAGCAATCTCAAACTCTTAGACTTAAGTGATTCTTTTGCCTCAGCCTCCTAGTAGCTGAGAGTACAGGCACCTGCCACAATGCCCAGCTATTTTTTTGTTGTTGTTGTCATTGTTGTTTAGCAGACCTGGGCTAGGTTCGAACCCGCCAGCCCCAGTATATGTGGCTGGCGCCCTAACCGCTGAGCTATGGGTACCAAGCTCACAGCCAGATTATTATCTCCTTCAGTCTCAATATTTACTTCATAGATTACTACCGGCTGGGTTTCTGGGAAGCAGATTCTGTGATAGAGATTAGAATGTGGGGTCCCAGGAGAAGAAGGAAGCATAACAGGGCAAAAGAGAAGTTGAACTGAGATTCCCATGAGCAGAAGGCCCTCAGAGTTGGCCACATTGGCACTGACGAGGGTGAGGGCAGAAGCCTGGGCTTCATACCACCATCTCCCAGTTTCAGTCCCATGTAAAGGCCACCCAGGAAGGGTGCTGTCTCCTTGAGGAAAACAATCCCAACTGGAGCCATCTCCTCAGGGCTGGTTGCTGGCCATTCTTCCAGCAGTTGAGGAAGGAAAAAGCCCTTCAGTCCTGAAAGATATTCTGGGCCATACAGGAGAGCATGCACCACACAGCTACCTTGGGGCCTTAAACACTTCTATTAGGTTTGTATGTCTAATGCAATTAAAAGTCACAACAGAGTTTCCAGGAGGAGCACGTCAAGATGGTTTTTGCATTTTCAACAGTGCACTCTTACAAGCACACAGAAGCTGGAGTGAAGCAAGGGAAGTAGCAGGAGGGACAATCAGAAGGCCACAGAAGGTTCTCACTAAAGAAGTCCGGAGGAGGGATGGTGTGGATGGAGTGAGGGCAGCAAATGTGTAGAGAAGTGATCATATTGTGGGTCTGTTTCCAAGGAGAACAATTGATCCTGGCAAATGGAGTGAAGTCAGTTGTGAAGAGAGGGAGTGGACTAGACGCACCTCCAAGGGCACTGGCATAAACCACCAAGGGAAGAGAGGAGTGTATTCCAGGCCAAGGAATACAAGAGAGGGCCCACTACGGATGAGGGTAGGGAGGGGACATGCTCATTTTGATGAGTCTGAGACATCCAAGTGAAAATATAAAGTAAGCAGTTATAAATATAGATCTACAGCTCAAAAAAGAAATCTGAGCTGGCAGTATAAATTTGGGAGCCCATGGATTCTTATTGAGCACATGGAAATAGATAGATATTCCAGAAAGAGGCTGTAGAATAAAATGGAAGGATAAAGAAGCAGGCCCTGGCCAGGCTTTGGAGCACCTCCAGCACTGATGGGCTGGTGGCTGAGGGTGCACACAGGAGGCCCTGTGAAGGAAGGTGTGTCAGAGGGGAGGCCAGAGGGTGAGGTGCCAGGGAAGCCAAAGAGAGTACTGAAGTTGGAGGGAGGGCGGACAGCTTCAAATGCCTCTGAGGGGAAAGTGAGAGAAGGACACATGTCCAAGAGCAGCCATCGCTGCTCAGAAGCTTCTGACGAGCAGGATGGGCATGAGGGGAGAGCAGTGGGTTCAAACCCAGCCCTGGCCGAAAACTGCAAAAAAAACAAAAACAAAAAATCTAGACCTTTTGCTATGTTGCCTTAAAATTCTTCCAGCCCCTGCCTGCTATATAATTCCAAAGCCATTTACAAATCGCTGGCATCTGTTATGCAGTACCCAACCTACTGGTGCCAAAGTCGTGTTAGTTTCCTACTACTTGGCTTTTCCTCCAGTCCCCAGACAAGTCTGAGGAGAAGGCACATATCTCAGGACAGGCCTTCCCAGGGCGTTCTCAGGGATTTGAAAACCTTTGCCTCAGAAGAGAAAACTTATATTTATTCTCCAATTAGGACAGTTAGCAACCAGTAATGTAGAGAAAGTTTATCTAGTCTAGAAAGGAATCTATGAAGAACTAAACCAAATTAAGAAACAAAAAGGCAAACACCACATTAAAATTTGGGCAAGAGACAAGAACAGAGTCTCATAAGAAATAAAAAGGGCCAGCAAACTCATGAAAAAGTGTTCATCATCTCAAATTATCAGAGAAATGCAACTCAAAATCACTTTGAGATATCACCTAACCCCATTGAGAGTGACCCACATCACAAAGTCCCAAAACACCAAGTGCTGGCATGGGTCTGGAAAGAAAGGAACACTCATGCACTGTTGGTGGGACTGCAAATCAATTCAGCCTTTATGGAAATGGATGGAGAGTCCTCAAAGAACTATAAGTGGATCTTCCATTTGATCCTGCAATCCCATTATGAAGTATCTACCCAAAAGAAAAATAGTCATTTTAACATAAAGACATTTACTTATGAATGTTTATATCAGCCCAATTTATAATCACAAAGATGTGGAAGCAACCTAAATGCCCTTCAACACATGAGTGAATTAATAAACTGTGGCATATGTATACCATGGAGTACTATTCAGCCATAAAAAGTTGTTATAACTTGGATGGATTTGGAGAACATTCTCCTTACTAAATATCACAAGCTTTGAAAGACGGGCATCACAGATACTAAGTACTAATTTAGAGCTTGCAGATTAACAACTATGTGCTCACATGAGAGGAAAACTCAAGCAAACCCATTGGATTGGCAGGTTCCTCTCCAATGTATGGCACACTTCCTGTGAGAGGGACATAACTGAACTTAGACTTTAACTTACAAATGCAAAGTGTCCTAATTGAATGTATCCTCCTATGAATTGGAAAAAAATTAAAAATTAAAAAATATTTTAAAAGAATGTAGTCAGCACACTAAAGGCACAGAGAAGACAGACACAGAGTGAAGGTACATTCTGAATCCCAGTTTATGCATCCTTTTGCCCTCAGGGTCAGGATCAAGACTGAGAGATTCATTTAGAGGCTGGATAAACAAAGGGAAGGGGCCTGAGGGGCAGCAGACACCTGGACCATTTGACCTTCCAGAAACAAAGAGAGAGATTGCTTAAGGAAGAAGCAGCAGACTGCGGGTGCTGCAAAGAGAGCTGGACAGGAGTACCCAGGCCCCCTGGGCTCATCCAGGGACAGGGGAGAGGGTAGTAAGTAGGGTGGGAGTGGGAGTTTTGAAGAAAATGGAGACGACATTAAAGTTATTGAGGATAATGAAAAGGTACCTTACTTGAAAAACATCTGAAATTGTTAGAAATTTTGAGAGCCTGATTAAATTACCCTGTGAGCCACCTCACACTGCTGCTCATGTGAAACCCTAGTCGGCCCAGTCTCGAGGTCTCAAGAGGGTCATTCATCCAGGCCTCCTCTGGAGAGAACATGTTCCACTGGAGAACTTTCTCAGAATAATTTTTCCTTCACTAACAATAATCTGGGAGTGATATGAGAGCCCTGAACACTTGGGAGAGGAAGAAGTGAGTGAAAAGAGGACAGGAAAGATGACCTAGAGGTGCTGAAGACTTCCACAGACAGGGACAGATACCTGGAAGATATGTATGTTCCTGCTTTTCTGCCTGGCTCAGTAAAGAAAACTCAGTCTCACCAGCTCAGATCCTGAGCCTGTGATACTGAATGGAAACAAAAGAGACAGAACTGGGGCAGTGAAGGAGGTGTTGTGTTGGCAAAGTAGAGTGCTGAGATTTATTCTTGATCAGGAAAAAAGAATAAAGGAAAAATAAAAAGGAGGAGAAAACCAAGACTGCCTTGGTTCTCACAGAGAGTGTTGGATTTAGGGGATTAAGAGTAAGTAAGAAGATTAAGAAAGCAGCTGCCTTCTGGTGAGGGATGTTAAGTGTGAAAAAAGTGGACAGAGGTGGCTTTTAAGATGTTCCATTCTGCATTTAGAATGTATACCCATTAGGAGACCATTTTCAATAGATCTTTCATATTTCTGCATTTCTTGCAGGTGTTCCAAGTTACCTTTTTAAGAATGTTTTCCTAACAAAAAGCCTTGTAAGATAGAGGTGGTATCTCCTTCCTGAGCACTGAGCAGGAATGCTTCCTGCCCACCCATGAGAGTCAGGCTGCCCGGGCTTAGGGCTTCTTTCCTGCAACACAACCCACTGTGTGGGGGGGAGTGTTCCATGTGAGAAGTGAGGACGTGGGAAACTGGAACAAAAATGTTGACACTGCGGCTACTGCTGTTGCTCTGAGTGGTAAACTGCTCTTCACCTCTGCTACAGTTTGGATATTTGACCCTCCAGACTTCACAGTGAAATCTGATCCCCAGTGTTGAAGATGAGGTCTAGTGGGTGGTGTTTGAGTCCCCCATGGAAGGCTTGGTGCTGCCCTCCTTTCAGAGAGTTCTCACGAGGTCAGCTCCCCTGAGAGCCTGCTCCCCATGCTCTAACTGCCCCTCTGGCTCTGTGATCTCTGCACACAATGAATTCCCTTCCCCTTCCACCACAAGTGGAAGCAGTCTAAAGTCCTCACCAGAAGCAGACACTGTATGGCTTCTTGTATGGCCCACAGATCCATAAGTTAAATAAGCCTCTTTTCTTGGTAGATGACCTAGGCCTCAGGTGTTCCTCTCTAGCAACACAAAAGGACCAAGATAGTCTCAGATCCGTGGATCTTGTGTCTCCTACTTACAAACTTGACAGTTTACAAGTGGGGTAAAATCTCAGACCTTTCATGGTTCTTGGTGTTACCATTTTATCCATCCACTTTCCAACTTTTTAAAAGACAAATTTGAATTACTTGCATCCTATTTTTCTGTCAAGCAGTCTTTACCTCGAGCTGATGTTAAGAAGAGACCAGGCTCGGCGCCTGTGGCTCAATCGGCTAAGGCGCCAGCCACATACACCTAAGGTGGCGGGTTCCAATCCCCAGCCCGGGCCCGCCAAACAACAATGATGGCTGCAACCAAAAAATGGCCGGGTATTGTGGCGGGCGCCTGTGGTCCCAGCTACCTGGGAGGCGGAGGCAGGAGACTCGCTTGAGCCCAGGAGTTGGAGGTTGCTATGAGCT
>CAUYQV010175953.1:0-10300 GCA_963574575.1 Galagoides demidoff
GCGCCTGTAGTCCCAGCTACTTGGGAGGCTGAGACAGGAGACTCGCTTGAGCCCAGGAGTTGGAGGTTGCTATGCGCTGTGATGCCATGGCACTCTACCCAGGGGGATAGCTTGAGGCTCTGTCTCAAAAAAAAAAAAAAATAATAATAACACTTCAGGCGTTGGGGGCTATGGAATCTGGTGAAACAGCTAACCTTTACTAAATATGGCTTTTGTCTTAGGCAAGGAAGCATTACATAATAAAAGTGCTGGTTTCCATTAGCTAGTATGTAAACGTGCTTACTAATTAAAACGGTGCAATTATTCTAAAATAATCAAAATGATGATTTTTATTTGGTCTTCACTTGATTTCAAGGAAATCTCTGAAACACCATCTTCTTTTTTCTCCTTCTCAGTCTCCCTTGTGGGAATCCTCCTTTCCCAACACCTAAACAGCAGAGGGCCTCTCATCTCAGGCCATGGCTTCCTTCTCTTCTCTATTTAGAGGTAACTATGAGGATATTATGTCCAGTCTCCCAGCTTGAAATCCCCATGTGGGTACTGATGGCTCTCAAATTTCTGTCTACATCCCTAACCTATTCTGACTACCAAACATATCCATTCCACATGTCCCCTTATACGTCTCCTAGGCAATTTAATCTCTATGCCCACTGCATAATCAATCACTCCCTCACATCTTTCAACTCTGCCCAAATGACAGAAGAGCCTTCCATGATCAGCCTATATAAAACAAATCTCTCTGGCTCTCAATCCTCCAGCGCTTTTTAATTTTCCTCATTACATTCATCACGCATTGCTCTTTTAATTTATTTATCTGTTTTAGGTAAGCTCTGTAAGTATAGAGTTGGTTTTAGCTTCAACACTCAAACATTTACTAAAGAAAGAAAGCAGGTATATATTAAGGAAAGATTTATGTCTGAAGGATAAATGAATTAAGGGCATGTTACCAATCGATGCATAATATAAAGGATGAAAAGATACTTACTTTTCCCTTTTCTCTTGTTTGTGGGCCTCTCTTGTAATTTGAGCTGCTTTTCTACTATATGGATGGATGATTTTTTTTTCCCGTCCTGCACTTTTTCCCTTTAGCACTTTAGGCTAAAATATACAAAAACATAATGAGAGTAGGATATATAAGTGAGTCTAGTCAAACAAATTTCTTTAAAAATAAATTTTAAAAAAATTAATGTAAGAGAAATGCAACAAGCCAGAAATACTAGACAAGAAATCAGGAGAGGAACAAGACTTGTTTTTTTATTTTTTTTTTTTTTTGAGACAGAGCCTCAAGCTATCCCCCTGGGTAGAGTGCCACGGCATCACAACTCACAGCAACCTCCAACTCCTGGGCTCAAAGCGAGTCTCCTGCCTCCACCTCCCAAGCAGCTGGGACCACAGGCGCCCGCCAAAACGCCCAGCCATTTTTTGGTTGCAGCCATCATTGTTGTTTGGCGGGCCCAGGCTGGGGATTCGAACCCTCCACCTTAGGTGTACGTGGCTGGCGCCTTAGCTGATTGAGCCGCAGGCGCCAAGCCAAGAACAAGACTTATTAAACAATTTTTTTTTTCTTTTTTCACTGTATGACCCACTTCAGTGCCAGCAGCCTATAGGTAGAGGCCAGGCAATGGTTCGGGGCCAGTTTGCTCTGGCATGGGGCTCTATGACAGGCCCACACATATAGGCCTATCAGAAATACAAACCCATGCATTTATTAAACAATTGTAAAAGTCTTTGCTTTCATAGTCACACGGAGATATTTGGAACTACTCTCCCATAACATAAGAGAACAAAGAAAGGCACAGAAGGGATCATAAAACCCAGCTCTTCAACTATTCCATCTTCAAAGCAAAGATGAGACTCATAGCTAAAAATGTGTGTTACAGTTAAGATTAAGATTGTTAATTAAAAAAAAAAAAAACTTACTGAGCATAGACCATACACACCTTGTACTAGGATAAGCCTGAGACTCCAGGATCAAAAACAGACATAAACTTGCCTTCATGGAGCTTATCATCTAGTTATCACATGATTAACTAATTTAATAAGTGCTGCCCAGAAAGGTTATGTTCCTGACTAACTTTGAAAAATCAGGAAAGGCCTCCCTGAGAAGTAATCTCAGACCTAAGAAACAAGGAGTTTCCCAAATATTTCTCAATTTTCAAGCTACAAAATAAACCTACTACCTAATTAATATGGAAATTAACATTTAAATCTAGGAATCAAATCAAATATCCTCCTTGTCCTTAAAGTGAGAAAACTAGTATGAAATAATGGAGTTGAGTATTGACTCTGATCGAACATCAAAAAGTACCTGCACTACTGTACCATATCTTTGGATGTCATTAATCAAATGTTCTTTGCAACAGGACAGTGAAAACTGAAAATCCATTTGAAATGAACAACAATTATCTTCCATACCATTAGTTTTTAATTGTAAAATGGGAAGAAATAGTCAATGCTTTAAATAGACAATTAAAAGAAAAACATTAAAGTAAGATGCAGGAAAAACACAGGTTTTAATTCTGTTTAACTTCAGATTGTTCCAACCAGAGTCTGAAAGAAGAGTTTAAAGGTAAGAGGTTAGAGTACAATATTTGGCATTGCAATTGTTTTTATAAATTATGAAAAGATTGCATTGCCTTTAAAATAGACAATAAGTCTAGTAAAAGTCTAGTAGTGCAAACTCACTTCACATGCAACACTATTTAGATCTACGTGGAACATTAACATAGAAATTAATATGTTATTAAGTAACATATTACTTAATTACTTCTACTATGTATCAAAGACCAGAATATCATATTTGGAATCTTAATGAAATAAAGATACAATCAAGGAAAGATGCAAGGGACTACCTCTCTCCAGAGATAGTTAAAGAGAAGTATAGTCTAGTCTATCAAGGATATTCAGATGGGAGGCAATAGAGAAGTAAAGGTGACCTGCCTGAACAAATTTTGTGCAAAAATTCTAAGATAAAAATCTAAATGCTTACTTCCTTTAACTTTGGGACAAAGGAACTTTCAAAAATGATCTGTTTCACACACCAAACAGCTCATAATTTTTTCAAACTCAAGATCAATAGTACTTGCCTTCTGTACCTACAGTAACATGGTACTTGGCATCCAGCCACTGGAATTCTAACACACATTTATCTTTATCCCTCTTTGTTCTGGGTCTTTTGTAATAAGTAAAAAAAAAAAAAAAATTAGCTCAAATCAGTTTGACAAGTTTACTGTATTTTCATTTATGTTAATTGCTCCAAAGGGAAAGAGATTTTCTTTTTGGGCTGGCACTGAAAAGGAGCAGTGTAGTAGGCGATCTAAACACTTAGATGAGCACACTGGGAGGCCAAAGCCCATGGATGGCTTGAGCTCAGGAGTTCAAGATCAGCCTGAGAAAGAGTAAGACCCCAGGCTCTAAAAATAGCTGGGTGCTGTGCAGGCAACTATAGTCCCAGCTACTTGGGAAGCGGAGAAAAGACCATCACTTGAGCCCATGAGTTTGAGGTTATTGTGAACTATGACACCAGGGCACTCTACTCAGGGAGACAAAGTAAGACTCTGTCTCAAAAATAAATGAATAAACAAACAAACATATAGATGAAAAATAACTCTGCCCCAGTCCCTGTAAGAGATGTTTTTTCAATGACAATTAAACAACAAGAAAAAAAGGCAGTCTTGTTTGAGGCAATTTACCAAACACCATGACCACCCCAACACATACACAGCTTTAAAAAACTGTATCAAGATATAAATATTAGATAAATAAATTCCAAATTTCTTAGGTATTTAAATTAGGATATTTCATTTGTAAGTCAGTTACTGTAACTCCAAATATACTTTTGGATTAGACTTAGTAGTGATTTAGAAAATAATTACTACTAATCAAGCCTAGGCTTCAGAATGCTGAACATAAAATAAGTGTAACCATAAAAATAAATTTTAAAAAGTACATATTATGTTACAAAACAAAACAAAGAATAGCACTTGGTAATAATTGATCCTTTAGTTTTACTAAGTTTAGCTGAACTAGTTACTTATTTTTTTGTAACATTTGCTGTGTGTTTCAGTTTTAGACTGATATTAAGTATTTCCAGCACTCTTGTATCTGTAGGTTTTGCATCCAAATTCAACGAACTGCAGATAGAAAACATTTGGCAAATAAAAATAACAATGCCACAATAAAAGCAATACAAATGCAAAAGAATATATAATGCGTAACAACTATTTACACAGCATTTACGTTGTATTAGGTATTGTAAGTAACCTAGAGAAGACTTAAAATATACAGGAGGTTGTCTGTGGGTTTTATGCAAAAACCACTCCACTTTATATAAGGGAATTCCCCAACATCCATATCCATGGACTTAAGCATTCAAGGGGGTTCCGAAACCAACACCAATACCAAAGAACAACTAAAGAACATATGAAACAGATACCAAAGAACAACTAAAAAACATATGAACATCTCTTTAAAAAACTTGGTGCATCACTCCAACTTTTAAGTTCCTCATAGATCATACAACAATGTAAAAACCTGTTTAAGAAACAACATATTGTTCTGGAATGTAAACATATGTAGTTAACTGTAAAGAAAAATAATGTAACTAAACACTAAACTTAGATACTGTTACCTCTGAGGGGTTCCCCAAGGGTATAGGTTCAAAGAGAACACAGAGGCTTTCAAAAGTTGTATTTACTTCTTAAAACTACGTTAACGGGTAAAGGGGAGTTCCTTATACAGCCTATCTTTACAAGTAAATGTTTATAAAGACTTTTGTATCAATTTTTAATAAAAATAAAACAGCGTCTGGGCACTAGCGGGAATGGGGATAAGAGGACCGTAGAGGCAGGATTTGGGGCAGCAACAGGTCACTAACTGGCGATGACCGGACGCCAGGGAAGAAGTGACCGGGCCCAGTCTGAGGCCACACATGCTGGGGTGGAACAGGTGTGCGGGCCCAGCGCTCTCAGTTTTGTCCAAGAGACAAAGCAAAGATGCGAGCTGCCCCCGCCACCCCCACCCATGAGGGGCTAATGCCTAAGGAGAAGGTGGGTAGGAGACAGAGTGGAGGGGCGGTAAGTGAGTACTTTAGCACTGAGACAGGAACTCTAAGAGTCCAAGATCTCTCGGATTCGCCCGCACCCGCGCCCCGGCTCCACAATATTTTCACTTTGCCTCCTCCCCTGGCCCGGCTCCTGAGACCACTCTCCGCCTGCCTGCCTGCCTGTCCGCCCGACAGGATCCCTCCAAGGAACCAACTGAGAGGGTACAGGGAAGCAGGAGGGGCCCACCATGGTGAAGTCGTCGCGGCCGCGGGAGACCTCCGCTCTCCAGACTGGGGCAATCTCACCTACCGCGGCGACAGCAGCTACCGCCGGCATCCCAGGCCTACGCACGTGGGGCCGCACAGGCCGGCGCCGACTCCACCGGAAAGGGAGGGGCCGGTGCAATGCGGTAAAACGTCCCCGGAAACTGAGGCCTCATCTTTTCCGTCCGCGTTGGATTTCAAGCTCTAGGTGAACGGCCTGCGCTCCCGGTGTGACGGTGGGAGGGAGGGAGCTTGCGGCGGGAGGTCGAACGTGGCCTGCCTGTGAGTACAAAGTTCAGGATTTGAACCTGGATCGCCGATGTCCGTCTTTTCCGGCCAGTGGCGTTCTGGTCCCCAGAGCAGAGCGTGGGCATCAGTCCCGGTGCGTGACTCCAGGGACAGCAGCCTCTTCAGAGCAGAGGTTCCCTCTGGGAGCTCCCGCCACTCAGGGGCTGGACCCGGCCCAGTGGCGCTGCGCGGAGCTGGCCAGCGCCCTAGATCTGCAGATGGCTAATCTGGATTCCTGGATTAGCTCGGACCAGGCCTTTCCCCCACTGGGTCTTGTTTCTCAATCCGCACAGCTCCCTTCCTCCTATTCAAGGGCCCTTCCAACCCAGCTTTTCTCTCCTACTCTGTCTCACAGAGTTTGCCTCGCCTATACTTTTTAAAATTCCATCAACAATATACTCATTCAACAATTTTTTTCTATGTCACCCTCTGTAGGGTGCTGTGACGTCACGGCTCACAGCAACCTCAAACTCTTGGGCTTAAGGGATTCTCTTGCCTCAGCCTCCCAAGTAGCTGGGACTACAGGCACCCGCCACAACGCCCGGCTATTTTTCTGCGGCAGTTGTCATTGTTTAGCTGTCCGGGGCTGGGTTCGAACCGCCCGCCCCAGTGTATGTGGCCAATGCCGTAACCACTATACTTACGGGCACAGAGCCATTCAACAAATATTTACTGAATGCTAGTATGTGCCAAGCGTTGGGGATATCCTGACACTATCATTGCCTTCCTCAGTTCATACTGGGGAAAGGAGCTATTTCAGTATATAAGAACTCTAAAGAAAATACAGCCAACAAGGCACGCAGAAATGCTGTTTTATACGTAGTGGTTTCTAGAATCCTCTTTTAAAAGCGATAACTGAACAGAGACTTAAATTACAAGAGAAAACCAGGCGTAAGAAAAAGCTCCACGCAAGGTGAACTTGGGTGTGCCTCTGTGTGTGTGCGCTAGTGCGTGAATTTAATCAACAAATATAGCCATTGTTCAAAACAGTTTAAATTGTAATCAAGAATGTGTAGCCAGGATTGCCTGAGCTAGGGAGTTGGAGACCAGCCTGGCCAAGAGTGAGACCCCCGTCTCTAAGAATAGACGGGTGTTTTCACGGTAGCCTTAGTTCCAGCTACTGGGGAGGCCGAGGTACGGGGCTCTGTGGAGCTCAGGAGTTTGAGGTCGCTGTGAGCTATGACACCCTGCACCCTACACAGGGCAACAAAGTAAAACTATCTCAAAAAATTAAACAAAAGAAGTGCATGGCCAAAAGAATCTTGCATCTAGGGGCAAGGTATTTTCACATAACTTTTAAGTGGGTGAAAGTATATTTTGTATGAATATACTCAGTTACCCTTGAATACATACTGTGGAGACTCCATAGTCTAATGACAGGGATTCTGTCTGAGAAATGCATTCTTAGGCCCTTGTGGCATGCTAACATCATAGGATGTGCTTACACAAACCCAGATAGTATAGCCTATTGCTTCTAGAATACAAAACAGACACCTAGCTCCGTGCCCTAACCACTGCCTGCGAAGCCACCTTTCACCCAGTAAGTCTGGCCCAAAGTAAATCAGCCTCTGGAGTTCTACATTATGGCAAATACATTAACCATTAAACCCTCATTCTGGCTGTTGTAGCAGTTCCTAATTGTTTTATTGATCACAAAATTCCTACCTATTCCTAACCCACTCCTAAATTTCAAATTGCCAATTGAACAAACTATATATATCCTGAAACTTTTTTTTAAATTTTAGTTAGGTTTCGAAAGTAAGATTTCATATTTTCCTCCTTCAGATTCAGCCCTTACATCATACTGATTATGGACATGTTCAAAATAAAAAAACAAACTGTATATGTTCAACGACAATTATAGTAGATGCAAAAATGAATTCTACAGAGTAACAGTAAAATAATAATGATGCCTAATATTTGGTCACAATTTAATGTGTACAGGCACCACCGTGATAGCAGAATAAATCCCCCTGCTATTATGCTCTAATTCAACATTCTCCCTCAACTACAGAGATGATTTGGAGAGATATTTTAAGGGTTTTTTTTTTTTGTACTTTAACAAAAACACTAAGATGTGTGCGTAAGGGTTAAGTATTGATTAACATTAGATATTGATGCAATAAAACTACATGCGTACATTCTAGGGTATCTACTACAAGAAAAGAAACAGGATACATGACAGGATACTCGTGGCTATACATGAGTAGAGAAAATAAGATAAATGGAATTTTTTTAAATACTCAGATAATTCCAATTAATGAAATAAAGGAGGAAAAAAATAAAACATTGGACAGTAAGGACAACTTTTTTTTTTTTTTTAGTAAAGGCAGCTTTTTAAATAGCAATCAATGTATATCCATAAAGTAGTAATTATGGACGAAGTGCCCCATAGCAAAAATATAGATATGTCAGATTAGATTATAAATAGTATCCTGTTTATATTTTATAAAATTTGTTTGAGGAAATATAAAAATTAAAATAAAAAATGGAAGGAGATATGCTAAGCAAATACCAACTAAAGAATACTTGTATAGATATATACATGGTGTTAATATTACACAAAATAGAATTTAGGTCAAAAAGTATAATGGTAGATACAAAATATCACTTTGTAATGATAAGAACTTTCCATTTTAAATTCATATGCATCTAGCATTATGGCCTCAAAATGTATAATGGAAAAGCTAACACAATTTCAAGGAGAAACAGAAAAACTAGCAGCTGTGGTGGGAATTTCAACATGTCTTTTTCAATAGTAGAACAAGAAGATAAAATATCACCGGTGATTTAGAAGACCTGACCACAACACAACGTGACTTAACAAATCTATATTCTAGAATGCTGCTTTCACTGCAAATAAGAATACATGCGCTTTCAAAATTGAGCATACCTTGAGTCAGAAAGCAAGTGTGAACAAAGCTAAACGGGTTGAAGGCACACAGAACATGTTCTTTGGCCACCCAGCAATTAAACAGGAAGTCAGTAACAGGAAGATAGATATTCTCATATGCTGAGAAATTAATAATTTTACTTCTAAATAATTAATGGGCTAAAGAAGACATAAAAGTGGGAATTAGAAAATAGTTTGGGGTAAATGATAGCAAGAATATAAACTACCCAGACTATGGGATGCATTTAAAGTAATTACTAGCTCCTTAGTATTAATATTAGAAAGGAACAAAGGTTGAAAATTAACAAAGTAAACATCTACGTGTCAGAAAGTTAGAAAACGAGTACAATAAAATTCAAAAAAGAAGGTAGAATAGAATAAAGAGCAGAAATGATTAAAATGGGAAAATCATTTCTATTTGTGCAGGCCAGGAGAGCCAAAAGTTTAGTTTTTTTTTTTTTAATAATCCCTAAAGGATCACTAAAAAAATTGAGAGAAGACACAATTAACTGATATTGGAATTAAAACAAAGTATAGTAGCTCAGACTATGCTCACATAAGAGGATATTACAATTAGATATGTGCTATTAAATTTTTAAATGTAGATTAATGTGGACAATTTTTTTTTTTTTTGAGACAGAGCCTTAAGCTGTCCCCCTGAGTAGAGTGCCATGGCATCACAGCTCACAGCAACCTCCAACTTCTGGGCTCAAGTGAGTCTCCTGCCTCAGCCTCCTAAGTAGCTGGGACCACAGGCACCCACCACAACACCCAGCTATTTTTTGGTTGCAGCCGTCATTGTTGTTTGGTGGGCCTGGGCTGGATTCGAACCCACCACCTTAGGTATATGTGGCTGGTGCCTCAGCCACTTGAGCCACAGGTGCCTAGCCAAGTGGACAAATTTTTAGGGGAAAAAACAAACTATCAAACTGACACTAAAGAATAGAAAGCCTATACAGTTCCACAGTCATTTTTTAAAAATATCTTCTCATGTTAAAATTACAGGGCCAGATTTCTTAGATTTTTGCAAATACATATAAATAAGAATAGAAGACCAATTCCTTAATATGATAAAAATGAGGATTAGAAATAGTAATAGTGGACTGTTTTGTTTTATTGTTGACCTGATATTGTTTTATTCCTGACCTCAAAGAGTAAGCGTTTTAAACCACTTTGGAAAACACTTTGGCATTATCTAGAGAATCAAAATGTATACATCTCCTAAGACAGCAGTATCATTCCCAGGTTTATAGCCCAGAAGACCTCTAGCATGTCTCAGGATACATTTGTAAGAATATATATGTGTGTGAGCAACACATAAACAGCAGTTTGGTTCACAATAGAGGTGCTGTTTATTGCAGTGTTGTTCATAATAGCCCAAAACTAGAAAAAACAAACAATTTTTTCATTGACAGAATAGAAAAATAAAATATGATAAATTTTACATAGCAAGGAAATGAACAAAGTACAACTATGCTAAACTACGTATATTAATTTCTAATCATAATGTAATATAAAAGAAGAAAGGCACAAAAACATTAGAGCATAAATCTACTTATACAAAGTTCAAAATCAATTATGCTACTTTTTTTTTTTTGAGACAGAGTCTTATTATGTGGCCATTGGTAGAATGCCGTGGCGTCACAGCTCACAGCATCCTCAAGCTCTTTGGCTTAAGTGATTCTCTTGCCTCAGCCTCCAAGCAGCTGGAGCCAGAGCCACAGGTGCCCACCACAATGCCCAGCTATTTTTGTTATTTTTGTTGCAGTTGTCATTGTTGTTTTAGCTGGCCTGGGCCAGGTGGCTGGGTT
>CAUYQV010175955.1:0-14404 GCA_963574575.1 Galagoides demidoff
AAAATTCCCTATATAAACCAACCGCAAATGAAGAAGCTCGCCATTTTGCCTAAGAGAGCAGATGGTCACCTTTATTTAAAACACAGTTTCAATAAGCATGCTTATTCTCTGAGAGGGCACTTTTCCGCGAGACCCATACAGCAGCATCTAGCCTTTAATAACCATTACTCAGAGGTGACATCTCATCATTTGTACCATATCCTATTGTTAGAATTAAGTCACTAGATCCAGTCCACACTCAAGGGAAAGGAATTATACAAGGGCAGGAAGATCAAAAGATGGGGATTGCTGGGAGCCAATTTAGAAGCTGTGAAATTTCCCCAAAGCATTGTCCCATAACAATACACTGAGGGCCCCATTTACAATTAAATGTCATGTCTCTGCAAACACCAAACCACCACATATTTATCGAACACCTTCTATGCACCAGCACTGTGTAAATGCTAATGACATATTGATGGATGAGTCACAGTTCTTGCTCTCAGGGAATGTGAAGATGAATGAGGGAGACCAACAATGAAAGGAAAGTTAACCACTCTCTTCTTCTCCTTATGGCAGCATCCACTATTTTATTTTACAAATATTCATTTAAATCTATTGTTCCCTGTGAGACTGTGATGTTCTTGAGGGAAGACACTATGTCTCTTTCATATTTGAGACTGCTTCGGTCTTGTATATGGCCTGATACATAGGAGGGCTCCAAAAAATGTAACACTTCAAACCTAAAAGAGCAGGGATGACCAATTGTCTATTAGTCTTTTACACTTTAGTATGAATTAATGACCCTACTCTTCCAAGAAATAATCATTGATAGAGGAAAATGTGCTTGGAACCTGAATAAAATTGCTACCAAGGGGACTGTACACAGAGGAAGCTCACAGTGTTAATGTGTTAAAGGAGATAAATGTTGACTCTAGTTTGATCAAGGCCTGATTTAACTAACCTCTTCCTCCTTCCTTTCTTCTGATTTTTAAGCAAGGAGAAAATTCTACTATATTATAATTCCAGGTCTTTTTTCCTCTGGTTTTATATGTTCTTTAACACAGACAGTAATTATATGCCATAATTTTGACACTGACATAACTCCATTTCTCTCTCACATAATTGCATGAATGTGAACTCTCTATAATTACTGTGTTTAATTAGAAAATGAGGAGATGCAACTAATGAGGACAGGTGATAAAAACAACTGCGAACATTTCTTTCAAATTTACCTTTAGCATAAAATTCACTCCAATTAAGCTCTACTGAACCACAGAAATTTTTTTTATAAATGTTACCAGCATTCGTCTAAATGAATGTATTGGAAGACTTAGAACAAGAAAATATTATCTTTTCTCTGAACTTAAGCTTAATTGATATCTTTGGCCAACTGAATTTGGAAAGGTAAATTATGGGTCACAAAGTTAATGCTTAATTCACTTTTCAAAAAATTTTAAAAGTACAACTCTCTTCAACAGGAGTCTTCCCTAAAAGATTAAATAAAAGGAAGAGAAAAAAAAGGAGAATTGTTCTAGAACAGGGGTGTCCACAGGCTCAGCCCACAGGCCTCCACAGGCCTCCGCAGTCCAGGATGGCTATGAATGTGGTCCAAGACAAAATCATAAACTTGCTTAAATCATCAAGTGATTTCCTGGTGATGTTTTTGGTGGAAATTCATTGCGCAGTTCTTAAGCATGAACTTCATAGATGACCATGTTCAGAAGCAATGTCACATGAAATAAACATAGGCATGCTCTATTTGTAGGCCTGCGTGGCTTCAGTTTTACAGTGGTGTGGGGCTCCCATGGGTGTTATCTTCCAAGTGCAGACAGTCAAATTGACACCATCCAGCATGACATGTGCTCATGGTGACTTGGTGAGGGAGCAATTATCAATAATATTCCCACCTAACATGGCAACATGAGGCATTTAATGTTACTTAGAAGTCTGGTAAGCTTTCTTATTTGATTATTAAGGTACTTCCACACCTCGGCAGTGCCTCACGCATCACCTGTTGTGCTTTACAATCGGCCCTCTGCCTCACCCAGCATTGGCAGCTGAGATGTGGAAGGGACAAACCTTGTTTTCTGTTTTCCTGTCAATTAATTTTCACAATAAAAGTAAATAGAGTCCCCTATCTATTAATATTTTTTTAATCCCAGCATGGCTTCTACAGTATCTCAAAAGAAAACAGAACCCCCCCAAAAGAAAATTATAGATGAAGGAAGCGTGTTCAAAGAAAAGTGGATAGATGACTATTTTTCTGTTGAGCAAATAGTAAGGCACTTTGCTTAATTTGTAGGGAATTTGTACAAGTTTTCAAAGACTATAATTTGAAATGGCATTATATGCCAAAATATGCTGCCAAATTCGATGCCTAGAAGGATTGTGTCATAAGGACAAAGTAACTGTGAGAGAAGATACCTGGGAAGAGTGAGGTCTAGGAGAACAGAGGTCTTCTCTAGGAGACCCAAGGGTACACCTGCAGGGGACTCTCCATGGTGACTCAACTCTTAGGAATCTGTAGACTTAACTTCATGGGACCTGGAAATTTCTACTTCTGTGAAATTCTGTAGTTCTGTGAGGGATGGAATAGCTTCTCCAGCTTGATTCAACTGTGGGCTGGAACTTTTTGACCAGAGACAAAAAGGAAAAGACCAAGCCAGTTGGGGAGCATGGCCATTTTGAATTCACCTATGCCGTTCGCTCCAATGGCTGAAATATAGCCCTTCCTCTTATAAACATGGTGTTTGGGTGCTCTTTCTCTCCATTGGGCCTTGTTTTACAGCAACAGCTGAACTAAATACAAAGTTTGTCTTCTCAACAAAGAAATTTTTTTCAAGTTACAACTCAGACAGATTCCATTGTAAAAGCTAGTTATGTGGTAGCATATTTAATGGCAATAAAGTTAAAACCATGTATGATGGTGAGTTTATAAGCAATGTATGGAAAGCCTGGCAGATATAATTTGCCCTAAAAATAGGAGAATATTTCTAAAATCAGTTTGTCTGGCTAGGTGCAGTGGCTCACACTTGTAATCCTACCACTCTGGGAAGCTGAGGCAGGTGGATTGCCTGAGCTCACAGGTTCAAGATCAGCCTGAGCCAGAGCAAGACCTCGCCTCTAAAAATAGTTGGGCATTGTGGCAGGCACCTGTAGTCCCAGCTGCTTGGGAGGCTGAGGCAAGAGAATCACTTGAGCCCAAGAGTTTGAGGTTGCTGTGAGCTATGATACCAGAGTACTCTACCAGGGCAATAAAATGAGACTCTATCTCTAAATAAATAAATAAATAAATAAAAATCAGTTTGTCTTGCCAGACTGTACCAGGTGAATTGAAGAAAGTGGAATATCTATTGAAAGAAGTTTGACTGCTAATTTTAAATTTTATGCTTTGATGATGGATGACATCACTGATACAAATATGGCTCACCTGACCATTTTTATTAGAGGTATTGATAATGCATATAATGTCACTGAAGAAATGGCTTCTTTAGTGCCATTAAAAGACACAATGAAAACAAGAGATTTATACATACAAAGCAGTAAAAACTATGTTAAAACCATTTTCTTTGTTCTTTGTCAACATACGTGGTACAGTTAATGACGGTGCCCCAGAGATGGAAGGTAAAAGAGAGGTACATGTAAAATTAATAGAAGATGATGCAATTGCCACCTAAAACTCATGTTTGATAAAGTATTGCATCAAGAAATGGATGTGAAAAAGCCTTAAAAATGGATAAGGTCACGCAAATCGTCATCAAGACTATAAATTTCACAAGGGCCAATTCCAGAAATTCCTGAAAAATATTGATGCTGACTAGGGCGATATCATTTACTTTTTGGAAGTAAGATGACTAAGGCAAGGCCAAATATTGAAAAGATTTTATGATTTGTGACATATTATCAAGTCACTGATGGCACCAAAAACCAAATTTGTGCCAGAACTTGATGATGAAAAGTGGCTTAGCATTTTTAGAGGTTTAAATGAGTTAAACACGAGTCTTCAAGATGAAAACCATCTTATCAATATAATGTTTCAAGCCCTAACATTCCAAATGAAAGTGAAATTATAGCTGCTCAAGTTAAAGCAAACAACTTTATGCATTTTGACACATTGGCTAAACACAGTCCTATAAACAGAGAAAATATGCAGCCTTCTTTTTCAATTTGATACAATAATTTGAAACAGATTTCAAGATTTCTGGGAAAATAATCAATATTTTGGTGCATTTGCAACTCCATTTTTAGTCAACATAAATACGTCACCTGCCAATTTTCAAATGGAATGCACAGAGCTAGAATCTGACATTCATTTTAAAGAAAAATGTGATCATGCCTCCTTATTGGGTTAGGTCTTCTCTCCCCAGAGACAAATATCCCTCACTCCACAATCACACCTCATTCATGTCATCACTTTTTGGCAGCATCTAAATTTGCAAGCAACTATTTTCAAGAATAAAGCACATTAAGAGTAAAATTAGAACAAACATATCTGATGAACACCTTGAGAACTCACAAGAATTGCAACTACTTCCATCAAACCTTGATGCATTAATTTCTCAAATACAATGTCAAATATCCTACTAGTTTTGTTACCTACTTGTCTTTTACTTTTATAACATATCAAAAAAAAAAACCCAAAGATGTTTTATTACTTAGATATGTAAATTTTCTATTTTAGTCATCGAAAACTTGTGACCTGCTTCTATGATTTTAAAAGATTCTCTGAACGGGCTGCTGCATAATTAGGATTATTATGTGAGGACTTTTTTATCTATGGTGGCCAATATCACAGAAATTTTGCACAGACCTTTTTTTTTTTTGCTCATCCATTTTTGTTAGTGTTTGTGTATTTCCTGTGTGGCCCAGGATAACTCTTCTTCTTCTAATGTGGCACAGAGAACCCAAAAGGCTGAACAACCCTGCTCTAGAGGTAAAGATATAAGGCCACAGAACCCCTAGCCAGGCAGAGGAGACTAGATCACCATTTCAAACCACGAGTGTCTTCCAGGGAGGGTGGAGTCACTGGAAAGAAGCTTTGCAGATCTTTGTGTGTGAGGAATAGATAAGCCTTAAGATAGAGTCACGGTGGCTCAGCGCCTGTGGCTCAATTGGCTAGGGCGCCAGCCACGTACACCTAAGGTGGTGGGTTCGAATCCCCAGCTCGGGAGCCAAACAACAATGATGGCTGCAACCCAAAAATGGCCGGGTGTTGTGGCAGGCGCCTGTGGTCCCAGCTACTTGGGAGGCGGAGGCAGGAGACTCGCTTGAGCCCAGGAGTTGGAGGTTGCTATGAGCTGTGATGCCACGGTACTCTACCCAGGGGGATAGATTGAGGCTCCATCTCAAAAAAAAAAAAAAAGGATAGAGTCACAAGTTGGAAATAGGAGCCCCAAAAATGAGTCCTTCTGCCAGCAAAGTAAAAGGAAAAAGGCTTAACCTTAAGGCAGAGAAGGAAGGAGAAAAAAGCACAGTCTGCAAAAAAAAGTCTGGCTAAGTTGTCTCATTACTATAATGCAACATCAGCTGCCTAGGAGTATCCCCCATTTTCAGTAGTTTGTTATTTCCAAAAAGGCCTCGGAAGGCAAGATGTGTGTAAGGATCCCAGACAGGGCTGCACGATTAGTCTGGTCAGGTTTGCCACGGAAAGGAAAAGTATAAATGGGACTAAGAGTGGAACAGAGGTGAAGGGTGGAAAAGGGTGAGGACATTTTTTGTAAGTTGTCTCTCTAAAACCCCCACTCATTGTGGAAATTAAAACCTGTATTCCTGCCTGAGGCCAGAAAAAAAATGCTACTTGTTTTCTAGTATCTTAAATCTCAGGAGATGGCACCACAGAATTGTGAGGTCAAGGGTCATGAGATCATCAGTCCGATGATCGAAACCACCAACTATACTTAAACAACAATATCCCGAAGCCAAGACGTGACACTGGTCACGTAGCTCAACCACCAAAACCCCACCTTTGTTCTTACTAATCGATCAACACGGATGTGCATGCATGGAAATAACAATCCTCAGAAATTAAGCAGCTGGGAGGGGAGGGGTGGGAATGGGTGAATTCACACCCAATGGTAAAATGCACGCTCTCTGGGGGAGGCATACTTGTAACTTTGACTCAAACTGTTGCCTTTGTATCCCATGATAACCTGAAATTTTAAAAAATTAAAATGTTAAAAATAAATAAATAAAAGCCCTGTGTTTCTGCTTAAAGTCAGGATGGCAATCTTTTGAGTCTGCCACCCTCCTCATTTACTGACAAATTAATGCACTTCTCTTTTGTTTTCCTCAAACCACTTGTCCTCATTCTTTGTTCTCATTGGTCTGGGACAAGTTCTGAACTTTCAGTAACAAGAGATGATCAATACACCAAATTAATTAGACCATTCAGACAATCCAGAAGTTGGTGAGTATAAAGTGCTTAGACGGGTGTCTTACCTGGAAGCACACTGACACAGGCACGGTATTAAAATAAATAAAGGCTCGGCACCTGTGGCTCAATCGGCTAGGGCGCCAGCCACTACACCTAGGGTGGCGGGTTCGAGTCCCCAGCCCGGCCCGCCAGACAACAATGATGGCTGCAACCAAAAAATGTCCAGGCGTTGTGGCGGGCGCCTGTGGTCCCAGCTACTTGGGAGGCGGAGGCAGGAGACTCGCTTGAGCCGGGGAGTTGGAGGTTGCTGTGAGCTGTGATGCCATGGCACTCTACCCAGGGGGATAGCTTGAGGCTCCGTCTCAAAAAAAATAAAATAAAATAAAATAAAATAAATACAAACGCACTTTCTGGAACACAGTCCCAAACTAGACCCAGCTAACTTGGTCAAGCAAAGGAAAATAAAAGTCACTATTGTAAGTCACAAAAAATAGCCACGCTGTCCTCCCCAAATTGTAAGGCCACATTCATTGAGTATACTGACTAGCTGCCCAAGACCATAATGCCATTAATGTAAGTCTTTTGAAAATCTCTTTTGAGTACCTAGTACAAATTCTTAGAGCATAGGTAGAAACAGTGAAAAACTGTCCAATGAATGCATAGATGTGACATGTTAAAGACACGTATTTGTAAAACGTATTTGAGCTTTCAAAGGATACAGTATTATTTGAATCACAGCATCACTATGATTTCATTTTTTAATCTTCATGTGTGTTTCTAGCTCTGAAGGGATTCTTGGGAACACCAGTTAGCTAACCTGGTTCTTAAAATTACCCCTAACCCTGCCCAACCCAACCGGCAAATGTTTGTAGTTCACAAATCAGGAAGTGGATAATTTAGAGCACACTAATTGACACTAATAGACAAAGAGCCCAGGTGTGTCTGTTTTAGGAGGTGGTAGCAGGATTTCCGAGCACGCGGTAGGCGGACCCTGTGGTTCTATCTTCAAAGTACAGTATATCCAAAGTCCTAGGACTTTGTACCACTTCCACCCGCACCGCAGCGCCCCAGCCACCGCCAGCTGTCACCTGGTTCCATGCAGCATCTCAGAGCGGGCCTCCCTCTGCCACCCCTGCCCGGCAGTGTCGCCTCTCAACAGGGCAGCTAGAGTGGCCTATTAAGACATAAATCAGATCATGACCCTCCTCTGCTCCAAACATTTACCTCGTTTATCAGTCGGGGTCCAATCAGGAAAACAGAAACCACTTTAGATATTTCAAACAGAGGGAATATATTACAGGGAGTTGCTCACAAAGATTAGTAACGGCAGGAAGCCATTACCACCCCCAGGCCGGAGGAACAAAAGGGAAAATGGTGTGACATCGAACCCACAATCAGAGCCACTAAAGCCGCTGCTGTTGGAACCACGCCGGCAGGACCAGCCCTCCCCGCGGCTGCTGTTGCTGCCCTGCGGAAAGGCAGCCAGGAGCCTGATCGGGAAAGAAGACGGGGAGGGCTCCCCCTCGTCCCACCCGCAGTCTCCCGCCCGCACCTCCCAGCGCCAGAACCTACCCGGACGGCGGCAGGCAAGGCAGTCTGGGAGCTGTAGTTTGCAGTCTCCGGCCCCAGTTGGGAGGGGAAGGGGTTGGGCTGACAGAAGACAGGTCCTCTCCAGAGCAAAACAGGTCCTCTGCCTGGCTCAGAGTAAAACCCGAGTTCTCACCCGGACTTCTGAGGAAGCGCCCCTCGCACCCCGCGCACGCCCCTCTCCCTCCAGGCCTCTGCTCACCTGCTTCCCAGGGGTCTGGCTCTGGCCATTTGCTCTGCCTGGAATGATTTTACCCCAGCACCTTCCGAACTCACTACCTCAATCCCTTTAGGCTTTTTCATTTTATTTCATTTTATTTTTTTATATATTTTTTGAGGCAGAGTCTCATTTTGTTGCCCAGACTAGAGTACAGTGGCTGCGTCGCTCACAGCAACCTCAAACTCCTGGGTTCAGGCGATTCTTCTGCCTCAGCCTCCCAAGTAGCTGGGAATACTGGCGTCCCCCTTTCCTCCCAGCTATTATTTTCTATTTTTAGTAGAAAGGCGGTCTCGCTCTCACTCAGGCTGGTCTCCAAATCCTGAGCTCAAGCAATGCACCCACCTCAGCCTCCCAGAGTCCCAGGATTAAAGGCATGAGCCACCAGTGACACCTTTTCAATGACACCTCCCTGAAAATTAATTTAAAAATTTCATCCCCTTCCATCTCTCCCTGTCCCTTCAGTGTTTTATTTTTCATCAAAGTTTTTATTCCTTTCTAACACAACTATACACAATATATGTTGTTTTATTATTTATAAATATATGTATTTTTGTTCTATACAGATAGAATTCTATATGGTATATTTGCTGCATACATATATATTAATTGTCCTGTAAATGTATATATTTTAATTCTATATGTTTTTTGCATAAATACACATTATATATTTATCCTACAGATTTATGTATTTAGTTGTCTATATTCCATCACCAAAACGTAAGCTCCACAAGGGCCAAGATTTTCTTTGTTTTGTTTACTGACATATCCTCAGTGTTCTATAAATACTTATTAATGGTCAACAATAAAAAAATATGTATGAAAAAAACACTAGTTGGTAAAAAAGAAAGTATTGTACACTTAAAATTTTGTTAAAAGGGTAAATTGTATGTTAAGTATTCCTACCTCAATAATAATAAATACTTGTGGAATAAATAACATAAATGTGATTGTGAGTAGATGTACTTATTACATGATGGAAAATACTGAAGGCTCTAAGAGCCCCGGGTAAGGAGCAGAAGCTGACATTGCTCACATCTCTTCCTCTGGGCAGCCTTCCTAACCCCACTGAGGCTAAGTAAGGTGCTCTTTCTATGTGCTCCAAAAGTTCCCTGTAATTGCCCAAACCTAACACCGATCACACTGTTTTGTTATCATCTGTTTACGTATCCATCTCCACTAAAACTGCAAGTTACATGAGACTCCAAAAGGGAGGCACCTGTCAGGGTAACACTGTACACCTGCCCATACTGTGCTACGTGTAGGGAGCTCAAACAACGTTTGTGGTCACGTTTCTGTCAAAAACCAGAATGTGACTTAAAGGTCTTTTGACATCACTCCTTTCTCTGGTAGTCTGGAAAGAGAGAAGAGCCCATAACTGTGAGAAAACGTAACCAGAGGCAAAAGTTAGTTAAGTACAGAAGCGAAAAAAGCTGGGGAGTAATGGTAAGTTCTAGGTACAAACAGACAAATTTATCATGGCTTTGAAAAATATTTTAATCTTTTTTATTACAAGTATTTATATTGCCTGAAAAGCCTTGATTGCATTGTTGAATTATTTTTAACAGCTGAATGTTAGAATAACAAATTATCAAGTCATGAAATCAAAATCGTTATAGAAAGCAAGAGGTCTCAGGAGATAACAGATTTTACAGTGTTATTCTTAAGAGGCACGGAAAGTGGGTGTTAGAACTACAAAAGTTCATTAACAAAAATATTTTTCTGATTTTATAATCAACTTTAAGAGGAAAGAATCTTTCCTCACTATATGCATTCATAAACAGCAGAAACATAATTGCTAAGTATCAGCCTTCATTGATTTTTCTCTTAGAGGTCTCCATTAGATCACCAATAATAAATCTATCTACAGTCCTTTATGAGAAGATTATGGCTAGATTTTAGACTTAAAATAGAATTTTTTTATTTGGTGATAAATCAGGGGATGGATGAAGTCCTGTCACACACACACATTTGAGCACCAAATTTATCATAAATAACTTTGACTTGGCTTATAACCCGAGCAGGAAGAAGCAGGCAAAAGCGTCTTATCTCATCTTCACCTAAGAAGTAGCATTGCCCACTGCCTATGTGGTTAATATCCAAGCACATCGCAAAGGAGGGGCTTAGGACTTTGAAAGGAAAGCCTCCTCAGCTTGTGGGTCTTCAGAACGAACCTCCTGCTTTGCCTGCTGTAGCCACCTAGTGCCTTCAGCCTTGGCTATCCCTTTCCTCTTTTGCTTAATTAGAAATTCAATATGGTCAATAACAATTTGAGATGCATTATAAGAAGCAGAAATTCAATTCATCAGAAACCTGACTTTCTATTCCTTTCTTACCGCAAAATTTTGCAAAATTTAACTCCCAACCAGAAAATGACTTCAACCTGCTGCCTGAAGTATACATTTATTATTTGTTCACTGGCGCAAGGAGAAAACTGAGCTAAGTCAAGTGAGATCCTTTCACACATTCCTGGAAGGATAATTTTAGAACCAGTTTCGGAGCAGACTCTAATTTGAAAATGCCCCTGCCACTTAGACTCACATGGAGATGTTACCAGCCTCACGAAATGTCATCAGATAATTGAGTTTTGCCGGTGGTGGGAGTGACTGCAATCACTCTGGCCTCCTTGCTGGGAGAGCAGGAGGAGGGGGAGGGGACATTTTATTAGGAATAATTTTAAGGAGGGTGCCATAAAAGCAGACATGCAAAAGCCATAGGCTATTGATTGCAAATCTGGCAGGGCTGCAGGCCGTTCTCATTGCAGGCAGGGCACCTCAGGGCCCGGTAGGACTCCTTAAATCTGTTGGCCAGCATCGAGAACTTGCTGCCGTGGCACAGAGAGCAGGTGGCACTGCCTGACCCTCGGCAGTGAAAACAGTTGTCCTCGGGAAGCTCCCCGTCCTGCAAGACACAGGTCAGGTTTAGTTAGAGCACCATTTCAAATCCATTTTTCACATACAGGTCAATATAGCACTTTGGCAAAGGCGAGGGTAGAATGAGGGGAAAACCCTCCCCACACATGCCAGAGAGGGAACTGTCGAGGACACAGAAGGATCACAGCCAGTTTATCAGAGATCATTTCCCTGGTGAACATCTCTAGGATAGCATCCCCGCCACTACATCGTGCATTCCAAGACTTCACATTCTTCATCACCCTTGTCACCATCTGATGTTATTTCTGTAAGCTCCATAAAGGCAGGAACTTTTTTTTCTCATTGCCAAATACTAATAGTAGACCCTTGTGGCATGCCTCAGAGGTAACAGGTGCTGTTCTAAGAGCTTTCTATATATCAATTCATCTAATCCTCACAAAATCCCAGTGAGACAGTTTAAGTATCATCATCCCATGTGACAGATGGGAATATGAGATACTGAGAAGCTATTTGCCAATAGTGACACATAGAGCTTGGAAAAGGAAGAGGCAGGTTTTGATCCCAGGGAGGTGAACACCAAAATTAATGCTCCTAATGACCATATGTCCCCTTGTTGTGGCTATCTAATAGGAGGTGCTTAAGAAAGATCAATTTCTTAAGCCACCTGTGTGGCTTGGCACCTGAGGCTCAAGCAGCTAAAGCGCCAACCACATACACCTGAGCTGGCAGGTTCAAATCCAGCCCAGGCCTGCCAAACAATGATGGCTGCAATCAAAATATAGCCAGGCATTGTGGTGGGCACCTGTAGTCCCAGCTACTTGGGAGGCTGAGGCAGGAGAATCACTTGAGCCCAGGAGTTGGAGGTTGCTATGAGCTGTGACACCATGGCACTTTACCCAGGGTGACAGCTTGAGACTCTGACCCCAAAAAAAAAAAAGAAAGAAAGAAAGATCACTTGTGACTGAGAGACTGAGCCATTGAATGAATGAATGAATGGATCAATCAATCAATCAGTGTTACAATTCTTCAAAGCTTAGCTCTGAATTCTTGCAGTACTTTTTTATTGTCTTTGTGAGCAGTGTAAGACCCAGTGATTAAGAGCTTTGGAGTTAATAGATGAGGGCTGAGGCTACTGTCTGACCTAAGCTGTGTGACAGGCAGGTCCCTTAGCCTCGCCCAGTCTGTTTCTATACCTGTCAAATGGTAATAATAATGTTTACTCTTCCAAGTAGTTGGAATATTAAATAAGAGAATATATGCCTCACCAACAAGTCCTGGATGCCAACACTCCAGAAAATGCCCCTTGAACAGTGTCTTGTTCTTCCCCTATGACATCTCAAGGAAGGTGGCAATACTCATATGTGTATTCCCTACAGACTGGGAACCTTCCAAGAAATAAAGAAAGAGCCCGGACCCAAACCCAATGAATCCTGTAACAAGTCCCGTCCATTTCACCTTCTAAACATCTCAAATCCATCCCATTTTCTCCCTCCTAAACCACCAATCCTAGCCTGGGAGCCCAGCCCCTAAGGCACGAATACAGTGTGGACCCGGCCTCCGGTCTTGTGAGATGATCTCTCTGCTAAGGCAACCTCATTAAGTTGCCTGCAATAGTGACTGCCACATAGAAAGTGTTGAGTGCAGCGAGATGATCATAATTCACTGCAGCCTTGAGCTCCTGGGTTCAAGGGATCCTTCAGGAAACCTTTTACTGAACTTTCTCTTCAGATAAAAACTCCCCCCTCACCACCACCAACCCAGCTAACTCCTATTTATTCTAGAGGTCAGCTTGACAGCTCTTTCTCCAGATAGACTTGCCCACCCACACGTCCTGACGAGGAGCCCTGCCTAAGATCCCCTGTACTGCCTCCAGCATGGCGGGTCTCTCTGCTGACCATTCCTGCCAAGTGGACGGGAAACCGTCTGCTCTAGTGCCTTTTCACCATCAGGTCCCACACACCGAGCACAATGCCTGGGACATTTGTGCTGAATGAATACACAAACAGAACAATGGCATGTGGAGAACCCTTCCTGTTCTTAAATTCTGGGAACCAACAAAATAGCTGGAGTCCACTGGGTAGCTCCACCCAGCTCACACAGCTTTCTTTTCTAACTAAAGAATAAAAATAATCTCTGAACAGGGAAGCATACATTTTGAAAATAGCTCCAGTATGCTGCAAAGTCCTAAGAAGGCATTGAATTTTACTTTAATAATTCGATTTTGTAAAATTACTTTTGTTTTCTTCTTTAGAGACAGGGCTCACTCTCTTGCCCCGGCTGGAGTGCAGTGGCACCATCACAGCTCTCTGCAGCCTGTACCTTCAAACTCCAAGGCTCAAGAGAGCTTCCTGTCTCAGTCTCCCAAGTAGCTGGACCAACAGAGATGAGCTGCCATACCCAGCTTCAATTTTATTAAGTCTAAATTTAGGGTATGGAAGTGATTACTCAATGGATCAAAAATTCAAATTATGTCTATGCATCCTCTTCTTAATATTGTATTGATTATTGCCATAACTTAATACATCAACTGTAAAGAAATTTGTTTTCTGGCTTGGCACCCGTGGCTCAATCGGCTAAGGCTCCAGCCACGTACACCTAAGGTGGTGGGTTTGAATCCCCAGCCCGGGCCCGCCAAACAACAATGATGGCTGCAACCAAAAAATGGCCGGGCTTTGTGGCGGGCGCCTATGGTCCCAGCTACTTGGGAGGCGGAGGTGGGAGACTCGCTTGAGCCCAGGAGTTGGAGGTTGCTATGAGCTGTGATGCCATGGTACTCTTCCCAGCAGGATAGCTTGAGGCTCCATCTCAAAAAAAAAAAAAGAAATTTGTTTTCTTTCCTTCAAGAACTTAAAATAAATGTTTGCTAAAATAGTCACAAAGAAAATTACCACAACCCATTTTTCTGCCAAATCCATTATTCTTTACGTTTTGTATTTGATCCCAGTAAGATTTCAGTGATAAAAAGTCAGTGTTGAACAAGAAAGTACAGTAAAATCCTACCATAATGCTGGACTTGTAATCCAAAAATTTATTTGCATAAAATATCAGGTCAGTTAGATAATGAAGGATTGATGAAACGACCTGGTGAGCTTGCTATAGAGAATAAAAACAAAATTTTAATCAAATTATGTCTAGGCTCGGCGCCTGTGGCTTAAGTGGCTAAGGTGCCAGCCACATACACCTAAGGTGGCAGGTTCGAATCCAGCCTGGACCTGCCAAACAACAATGACCAAAAATAGCCAGGTGTTGTGGCGGGTGCCTGTGGTCCCAGCTACTTGGGAGGCTGAGGCAGGAGACTTGCTTGAGCCCAGGAGTTGGAGGTTGCTGTGAGCTTTGTTGCCACCGGCACTCTACCCAGGGGGACAGCTTGAG
>CAUYQV010175956.1:0-22329 GCA_963574575.1 Galagoides demidoff
CAGCCCAGGCCCACCAAACAACAATGATGGCTGCAACCAAAAAATGGCCGGGTGTTGTGGCAGGCGCCTGTGGTCCCAGCTGCTTGGGAGGCGGAGGCAGGAGACTCGCTTGAGCCCAGGAGTTGGAGGTTGCTATGAGCTATGATGCCATGGTACTCTACCCAGGGGGATAGCTTGAGGCTCCGTCTCAAAAAAAAAAAAAAGAAGGTGGGTCCAGCCTACCAGTTTTTTAGCATACTACACCTTGGTTCAAACAGAGGTCGATTCATAACCCAGGGAGCTAAGCCAAAGATTAGGTGATGCTAATTCAGTTTCTCTTTCCTCTTGAAAATCTGAACGAAGAGGCCCAACACCTGGGATCCCACAACGTCAAATCCCTGAACTAAAAGGTTACATTCAGATGAGAATGAAGTGGCCTTTTTCAGCCAGTTGCGAGCTGAGAGATTAACAGAGGAAGGCAATCTGCCCAGAGAAGTGGGAACTTTGATCAGTTGCACGGAGAGAAGAACATTAGATGGCGAGTACCCAGAAAGAGAAACATGGTAAGTGTAAATGCCTCACAGATGGGTGGTTTTCCATTTCCAGTCCCCGTAAGGCTCTACGATAATCGCTCCCTTTTGTTCCAGCTAGCTTATATGGATCCTTCTTATATAGATACCAACCTCCAAAAACACTTTGATGGTAATAGAAAGTCCAGCACCATAAAATCCAACACTAGAAAAAGTTGCCAACTGTTTTACTTACTCCAGTTTAAAAAATTTACTGTTTAAATTGGAACTTAACAGATACGGGGATTTTAAATTTTTGTTGTTGTTGATTTGATTTGTTTTTACCAAAGGCTCTCACACCCTCAGGCAATGCCAGGGTACGGCAAATCCAGGGTAAGAAATGGGTTTGCTGGGGAAAGCATCGCAATCCTGCTTGCCATAAAAGCTGTATTTAATAATTGCATATCGAGTGGAATTTATGGCAGTACACAAGATAGGTGAGAGTAGTGTGGGTTTTCAAATAAAACTGCTAATAGCTACATTCCAAGTCTACCATAGATGGTTGATTTCAATTCTTTTTAATCCAGCTGTGTTGCAGTAAGTGAAACTGGAAGTGTTAATAGCAAATTAAATGAAATAGATACTGTACATGTGCATTATGGGAACCATAAACTCTGTAACCTTAGCAGAAGATTCTAGAGGAGGTAAAAAAGATCCCCATGGTGTGCTAGCAGATAATTTGAAAGAAACTACCTTACTTTCAAGTCCCACTTTGACTAATAGAGGCTCTGATGACAAAAGATCATGCGGTTACTTTGGGAGGTCAAGATTCTAGTCTCAAATTGCAATTAAAATGGATTTCTGCATCCACTGCCAACCCCTCCCATGCCTTACCTAGCCGCCTTCCCTCCCCAACCCAGTTCCTAGATTTGTTGCTTCTGTTGGCCGTCCTAAACACTGAGCTGAGTAGTAAGCCTTCTTGCAAATTAGCAAACACATTAATAAGGAATACTGTTAGTTGACACCTATTATGTCCGGGCACCTTGCTAAGCCCTTCATACAACTTATCTCTTTAAGAGTCACAGCAACTCTAAGTAATGAACACGTTTCTGATTTCTCTTTTACAACTGAGGAAAATGATGCTCCCAGAGGTCAGGTTACTTGCCCAAAGTCACACAGCTCTCAGTGATTTGCCTGGGACTTTTCCCCAGCTCTGACTGTACCGCCCACGTTGTAAACAGCTAAGCTCTTCAGATTACAAAGTTCTGTGCTTCAGTCTTGAAAAGACCCAATCCCAAGGTCACTCCACATATTAGATACTTTCCCATAAATGACTAGAAAACTAGATTCGAAGGCTAGTTCAGAAAAGACTGGTTCTCACTTTAAGCAGTATGATTTTTCATATACCCATTGGCATGAAATGTTAGAAATTGTTTTTATTTCTAGAAAAAAAAGTCACTCCTTATTGTATTATCTATGGCAGCACAATAAATGTTTTGTAAGGTTAACTTCAAAGATTATTTAAGTTTATATAAGTTAATATACGTCCATACGTTTAGGCCTCATAGTCTGAGACAGTGTTTACTATCATTTCAAGCAGCCTAGAACAGGCTTACCTCTTCTGTAATTCTTTGTGGTACATGGACCTGGAGAGAAGGAAACACTTCTACACTGCTGGTGGGATTCTCTTTTTGGAGAGAAGTATGGAGAATCCTTAAAGATCGAAAAGTAGACCTCCCATTCGATCCTACAATCCCATTACTAGGTATCTACCCAGAAGAACAAAAATCATCTTACCACAAAGACATTTGCACCAGAATGTTTGTTGCTGCTCAATTAATAATTGCCTGGTCATGGAAACAACCTGAGTGCCCATCAATTCATGAATGGATCAACAAACTGTGGTATATGTATACCATGGAATACTATTCAGCCATTGCAAAAGATGGAGCCTTTCCATCTTTTACATTTACCTAGATGGAGCTGAAATACATTCATCTTAGTAAAGTATCATGGGAATGGAAAAGTAAATATCCAATGTACTCCATACTAATATGAAATCAATATAAACAATTACATGCTTATATGAACATAAAACACAAATATTGTAAGGGGGCGGGGGGAGGGAGAGGGAAGGAGGTGGGCAATTGGCAGAAGGAGGGAGGGGATGAGATGGGATCTCACCTAAGGTGCACATTCTGAGGGTGTATAACACGCACCCTGGGTGAGGGGCTCTCTCTACAAATGGAAATTTACCCTGGAAGTGAGAACAATGTAACCCAAAAATTTGTACCCTCATATTAATTTGAAATAAAAAAAATTCTTTGTGGTAACAAGGCTCATGAATAACATAAGAGTTGTCCTCAATGGATGCAAACTTCTTTAGATCTACTTGCTCTGTTTCAGAATTCATTAGCAGAGATAGTTGCTCTCATTTAGAATAAATGGAGGCTATTTCTGGAGATCCATTCTCCAGGAAAACAAAAAGTTCAAAGTTCTCATTTCCCGGTTTGCATTTCACTTTTTAACCATAGACAACATTTTTATCTTAAATGTAGTATCAGGATAAAATGTAATGTATACAGTGCGTTACAGTTTTCCCTGAAGTGATAAGGTCGGGGAAGTGGTCAAGTAGGGAGGGGAAGGTGGCTTGCTGTTTCCCCTCTGGCTGTTCCCCAGTGAGACATAAGGTCTTACACACCCTGTCCTGACGTTCCAAATTGAACACTTAGTTTTGCCGCTGTGCTGCTATAGAAATGAAAGTCACAATTATGCAAATAAATATTTGCTTAATGTAACAAATTGTTCTATTTTGGCTCCTTTCGCTGTGCTGTATGATTTTTTTTTCTTTGAAAATAAGCTAACGTTGGAAATAAAGGAAATGTAATAATTACCACGGGAAATAGAGTTTGAAGACGGCAAAGGAGCTAAAATAGCAGTTGCAGAAAAGGGAATCGAAATCATTTGATGTTCCCAACTGCGCTATTAATGGGGCTCCGAGGAGAGGAAGGAGTGAGTGAGTTCCCAGAGCTATTAAGATTCCATCAGCCCGGTTCTTGCTTTCAGCAATCCTTTGTATACCTTTGATGGTTGGCATGGATTCAAAGCATAGAGGGCGCTTCGCTTGCAAATTCTTCCTACCTATGCAAGGAAGGATGGGGATAAATGAATATGATGCCTAGAGGTGGAAGCCACAACCCACCAGCAAGCAAGTGCCCACAGCCAATCCATTTAGAAGCTTCCCCACGTACTTAATCCCTTTGATCTCTTCTCGTCCCACCTCTTTTTTCTTTTTCTCAGTTTCTTACTTTCTTTCTTTTTTAAAGAGAAAACTTCATCTGATCTGGCAGAAAACAACAACCCTTCCAAAGTAGGCGTTTTGTGTTCTAATGACAAATGTCATCCTAGGGCAGCCCGAGGGGCCTGGATGTACACACAGACAGAGTTATCTGGTTATAACTGGGACAATGCCTGGTAAGAGGAGAGCTTGGGAAAGGTCTTCCATCAATGGTTGGGTGCATTTTCTCTTCTGCCGAGAATCTGAGTCAGCATGGGGGATCCTCTCATAGCCCACTACAAAGGCTTGGGAGGATTAGTTAAGATTGCAGACCCTGCCCTTATCAGAGTGGTCAGAATACAGGTAACGTTAGACCTTTTTTTTTTGTCTTACCAAATAGGAAACCCTGTTCCAAAGAAGGCAATGGGAAACCCTTTGTGATTTCCAGGCTTGGATTGAGTTTAAGTCGCCTCTCTGAATTCATAGTATGTTCCAGCTTGGGCCACCTTATTCTCTAGGCTGCCCTGTGTTCAGGTAGAATTGGGGCAGCAGGTTGCGGGAGGGAGTGAAGGAAGATTTCAGGTTCTAGTTAAGACTGTTGGGAAGGAAACTTTTGCTCTTTATTTTGCTTTTTTTTTATTTGGTCCACCATTACTTCAACAGCTTTGGAAATGGCCCACAAAAATGGGGTTTGCTTGTCTATCTTTAAGAGATCAGGATGGCCAACAAAGTGGTTACGTTTGGAGCACCATAAATGCTACCATATTTTATTCCAAGGGGAAAAAAACAGACAATGAATTGGTATGTATGCTATCACTTTTTTAAAAAAAACAAGAAGTATATGTGCATGTGTGTAAAAAAATTCTGGGTGGAGATAGAGCAAAATGTTAATGAACGTTATCTTGGAATGGGGAATTTAGGTGGTATTAGAATTTTTTCTCTTTGTTCATCTATATTTTCCCCATTTTCCCTAGAATGCCTAGCTTTACTTGCATATTGTTATGTCAAATTAGAAGCTAACAATATAAGATACCAAAAGAGGGGTGCAAACAAAAGCAAAGATTCCAAAGTCAGAAAGATCTAGCTTGGGCCCTGGCCCTGCTTGGTTCTGGCTGAGAAATCTGGGACTCTGAGAAACCCCTCACCATTCTCACCCTCAGGCTCCCTCCTAGAAACAGGGATAATAAGTAATGCTCACCCCACAGGGTAGTTGTGAGGATTTAATAATTCAACATCCATAGCACTGCTTTGTGGAAGAACGTACCTTCTGTGGGTTGGAGTTGTGTTTGCTAATATTTGGCCTCCTTCTGTGCTGGGAGAGCTGAGTCTGCCTTAAGAATTTTTTGAGGCTGAAGGGGTGGTGGCCACGTGCTTCTCCACAGGAAAGCCCCCCATCCTCCACAGCCCTGCCAGATCCTCCTAGCTTCCACCCGGCACTTTGCTCATCCTGGGTGGAGGTGGTATGTGTGTGTAGAGTTACTTCTGGATGTCTATTCAGAGAAAAATGGGAAATGTGTAGAAACAGCTCCAAGATAAAAATTGGGGCTGCCTGGGAGGCTTCCAAACAGCAAGGACAACTATAACCAAAAACTAGCCGGGCGTTGTGGAGGGCAGTTATAGTCCCAGCTACTTGGGAGGCTGAAGCGAGAGAATCACGTAAGCCCAAGAGTTTTAGGTTGCTGTGAGCTACTGAGGGTAACAGCTTGAGGCTCTGTCTCAAAAAAAAAAAAAAAATTGTAGTTGCAAAGGACATAAGACAACTTGAAATTTAAATGGAGTTTAAAGGTAGAGCTCCAACCATGTACTATGTATGAGACAAGCCACATAATCTCAGTTGCCTCATCCAGGAGAGGAAATAATCACTGGGACCCACTCACTGAGATAGTTGTCACAGGCATAAGAGAGAATTACCTGTGCAGCCCTTAACAGAGTGCCTGGCACGGAGCGAGTGTGCAATGCATGTCAGCAACTGCTCCCTGCTAATGACACAGCCAGTGCTGGTCAGTAGTCCCACCACGTTACAAGCCATTCAGTAATAAGAAGACTAATCATAATGTGGCTCCACAAATAACTGGATGGCAGGGTGAGGTAGCCTCCAATGTGTTGCACTCTGTTGATGCTAACTTTCTCATCTTCTTAGTATTTGAAATGCAACAGGCTTGGTCTTCCAGATGGTTTCAGGGTTTCATTATTCTCTACCCAAGAGTATTTTCTTTGCCTGAATCAAGAGAGGGGGAGAAAGATTAGAGAGTGAATGGCTAATGCAGCAATGAATAAATAAGGCTGCAATCTGAACACTTCCCAAACAGTACTGCAGGCCTGGCAACTCATTTTACAGCCTTGCTCTGACTGCTAAATCAGGGGCCCTGTCGTTCCTTGGAAATTCACTGGGCACAGTGAGACAGCATGGAGCATGACAAAAAGGTCCCCACTGAAGCCTGCAGACCTATTTGGATCCTGGCTCATCTACCCTTTAGTGCTGTGATCCTGAGCAAGCACCCTTACTTATCTCACTCAACTGTTAGAAGAATGAGCAATGATGTATTTAAAGAGTCTACCATAACAGCTACATCTAGTAGGCACTTTATATATTTTTATTAATATTACTCTTATTGACAAATGGAATTAAGAACAGTAGAAGTGAGAGTCCTTCTCTATCCTATTCTGGACAAACAGCCCATACTGTTAGACTGTGTTTTGAGAACACTAATAAGATGTATCTAATACATTAGGGGTGGGTTCTGGAAAACACCAAGGAGGTGAGAGCAGCCAGTGCTGGCTGATGTCATGCTTGACCAACATGAGGATATCCAATCAGACAGTGAGAGGAGAAGATACATCTGTACAAAGAACAATGATAAATGTAAAAACAGCAACTGATATTGTTAATCACTACTTATATGCCAGACTCTGTTCTAAATTACATCCAGTAAATTTAACACTTGACAATAATTATTTGAAGCATAGTATGATCCCAGAGAAGGAAACTGGGCCACAGGAGGGTTAAATGACTTACTCAAAGTCATATACTTGGGACTTGGGATTCAATGCTGGGCCATCCAGCTCTTGTACCCATGCTCTGCCCTGCTGTGTTTCACCAACTTCCTGTATTGGATGGAGCCATCATGGGGAAGAGAAATTAAACGTGCTCCATTACTGAGGGCATCAGAGTAAGGCCTGGACCAGAAACTTCAATGAGAGCTATTTCATACCAGTTATAAGAGAGGTTAATAGTCAACAATGATTCAAAGATTGACGATTGACTTCTACAGGACTCAGTGAGTCTTCTCTCACCAGAAGTTTTCAAGTACAGCAGAACCTCCATAGTTGACCACCTCCCTACATAGGTCACCTCCTTAAGTTGAGTAATTTTCATAGGCCGGACATGTACTACATGTACCCAATGTACAGTAGGCCTAGTTCTTTATTGTGATCACCACCGTATGTTGACTGGTTTGTTACAGTCAACTTATAGAAGTTCTACTATAGCTGTTAGATGACTATCTCAATGGAACAGTTCTGCAGAGATTCTAGTACCTGGAAAAGGGTTACATGACATAAACTCTAAGTCCCCTTATAACATTGAGATTCTCTTGTGCCTAGCCCCTGAACATGGGCATTGTTCAATAAGAATTTGAATAACTAAATACCTGAATGAATTCAATGATTCCACGAACAAATCAGATTAGACTTACCTAATATGTATAGAGCAATGATGACCTTTTCTTTCAGAAACCTACAATGTTCAGTGACTTCAGATATGTCAAGCAACAATAAAGGTTATCCTTACATTGTAATTTTATATTAAACTGTTTTCTTTGCTATAATTGGATTTAAAATCTTGCCTATAAGAGATAATGGCATACCTGGTATAAAGCAGGATTAAATGATATGGTATTCAATGATGGAGTCAATAGAAATACGATTCAGTTCCAGGTAAATATTCTAGATGCTGCCAAGACGTCCTGGGTCAGAGATCCATCCTGAACTATTCATTCACTTATGTATCAAACATTGATATTTTTATTTAACTTAATGCTTAGTATGCACCAAGTCCTGTGCAAAGAATAATGAGAATGACACTTCCCTCAAGGGAGGGCGTTTGTCACGTAAAGTTATAGATAAACCTATGGTGGAAGAAGCCTGGATAATCCCCTAGGGCCTGGAAACCTGGAGAACTCCAAGCCAAAGAAACTGGATGTTCAAAGATCTTGAAGTACAGGGCCAGGCACACAAGAGGCATTTGTTAGCTTGTTCACTGAATACAGCTGATCTGTGGGCTACATCACATAGACCAGTGATTCTCAAAAGGCGGTCCCTGGACCAACAGCCTCAGCACCATCTGAAAACTTATTAGAAATGCAAATTCCCAGGCTGACACAGGAACTTCGTGGGGGGTGAGGCCCAGTGCTCTGTGATTCTGATGCAGGCTAGGAACCCAAGTAGAATTCAGCCAATAAATACACCATCCCCCAAATGAGAGGGTAGGTTAACAGTGGTACAGGATAACTTCTCAGCAAAGGCAAGGCTCTTCTGTCCACAGACCGGGCACAATGTTCTCCCCATTTCGGGTGGCCCAAGGGGTTGAGATCTAGAAGAGTAAGACACACTAAGAGGCTGTGACCTGCTAGGCCTGGCAGGCAGCCCACCTACTCCCTCTGATAGTGGGGACAGCATCAAGAATTGCTCCCTCATTCTCACAGGGATTCATGGGAATCAGTGGCTGATTTTCCTGAGATATTCAAAAGTGGGGATCCAGGTCTACTTGGTAGGACAGCCTTCAGGTAGGGGGGGTAAGTCTATGGACAAACCAAGGAAAGAAGTAAAAAGTGAAAACCAACATAGTCATTTATTTTCCTAACTTGCCAATTGCAAACAGAATTTTGTTTAATAAACCATGAAATGATTCACAGAGATCTGTGTATTATTCCAAAGAGCAGCTAGCTAATGTAAAAAAAAAGAAAAAAATCTTTTTTTCTTAGTTTTTCAGGCCATGAACAATTCCCTGTCATGCCAATTTGTATTTATTTATTGGTAAGAGCTGTACCTGCTTTGTAAGTCCAAATGTAGAGAAGCCCTTTGTAAACAAGAACTCACAGGAGGGAATGAGCTAATAGCAATCTTAGACACCAACTCTCATCTCCACAGCCTCCACCCCAGCCCAGGTCAGCATCCACACCAATGGATAACTGCAATAGTCTCCAAAACATCCTCCCAAATATTGCTATTAATTCCTTCCAATTTTACCTTTGTGCCAGCCACAGTGCATCTTTAAAAAAAAACATATCTGATTACATCCACCATATGCTTAAAAGGATATCTTTAAAACTTCCCAATGTAATTAAAATAAAACACGCACTCCTTATTATGGCCATTAGACTGGCAGGTGGCCCTTCCTACCTCTCATCTCTATCTCTGTCATTGTGGCCCATTCTACTCCACTCACAATATCATCCCTCTTGGTTTTTAATTTATGACAATTGCTTTGTCCTTTGCACTGGCTGTGGCCTCTGCTATAAATGCTATCAGTTTTCCTCTTCATCCAGCTGTGTCTGATTCACGCCTGAGATCTTTCGTAACTGAGATTTCCTCAGAAAACCCTTTCCCTCATCCCCACCAGCCTACAAAGTCTAGCTTATGTCTTTTGTTTATATATTAACAACATTCTTTTAATGACTCTCACATAACCATCATCAAAATTATAAGAAAGTTAATTGTTTTCTTGATTGTATAATGCACTCTTTTCTGGTAGAAAACAAGTTTCTTAAGAGCAAAGACAATGACTGCTCTGTTCCCTGCTGTATTACCAGCACCTGCCCCAAGTGTGTACCATACAGTATGTTCCAGTCAATATCCTTTGAGTAACCCAGTGAATAAACTAAGACGTTACAGAGATTTGGGATTTCTGGAGCAATTTAAATGAAGGTAGAAAGATGTGTTAGACCTGGGGTGAAGACTATTCCAAGCATAGGAAAGCACTTTAGAAAAGGTCAAATTAAGACACATTTTTAGAGATGGGACTTATAACTCGGAGACCACAGAAGGAAAAGTCACCATTTAAGAGTATTATTCAAAGACCAGCCTAAACAACATAGTAAGACATTATTTCTTTAAAAAAAAAATACAAAACTGGGCAGCACCTGTGGCTCAAAAGAGTAGGGCCTGGCCCCATATGCCAGAGGTGGCAGGTTCAAATCCAGCCCCAGCCCAAAACTGCAAAAAAAAAAAAAGCAAACTTATCTGGGCTTGGTGGTACACACCTAAAGTCCCAGATACTCAGGAGGCTGAGGATCACTTGAGCCAAGGAGTTTGAGGTTGCAGTGAGCTATGATGACACCACTGCCCTAATGCCTAGAGAATAGAGCAAGAAGCAATCCCCAAAGGGAGTAAAAAAAAAAAAAGATTACTCGTAAGGCTTTACTGGTACCATAGCACATGAACACAGTTTTCCAAATGGAGGGGAAGAAGTGGAGGACCCCAGCACTGTAACACAAGATGTTTCTATTTACTTCAAGTCAAATAATGTTGTCAAAAACTCTTTATAGTTTATTAAATCAATCCATTTCGGTATTTAGAAGCAAGAGTGTTTTCTCTGATATCACATAATATTGTGCTTTCTAGAAACCTCTCCCCACAAACAATCCCAAACATGAAGGCTCTGAGGACCTGGGCAGTTCTGGATGTAGGAAAAAGGAGTAGGATGTTGATACTGACCAAGAGCTGCTTCTCTTGGGCCCTTCTCAGTGTTTTGTTTGGAAGGGCCAACTGTCTGATCTATTTTCACAGAACTTGTGCTGGCCAGGAGGAGAAATACAGAAAGTCATCTTCTTTTGAAGAAATATTGGTGTCTTGAGCTAGTCAGTGTTAAAACCACACCTCCCAGCACACATATGCATGTACGGGCGCACACACACACACACACACAAAAAAAAAAAAATACAGAGGACCCTGTGCTGCCTGAGAAGCTGAGACAGCGTCTTTCCAGACACGTTACCTCCAAGATGCCACAGAGTTTGACCAGAGTGTGACATGCAGACAGGTCTGAATCGCGGGAGGGATGCCAGGTAGATCTCCCTTTATCATCTTTCCTCCCTAATATTTTACACCTAATGCCTCAGTTGTCTGAAATTCCACCATTAAGTTGTCTTTCTTGGGGATAAATTACGGCTCTTTCTACGTAGTCTCTCTAACTAGCAAATGTTCACAATTACACCAAATAACATATAAAACACCCTGCAGAAGTTCCTATGAAAAAGTGTCATACATAACGGTTACTCAGTAAATGGTAGCTGTTATTTTATTGAGGAGGGGGCTAGAACAGTGGTTTTCGATTTTGGCCGCACATTAGAATCAATAGAGATACTTTTCTGAAACACAGATGCCTGGGCCCTCCCACCAAGATGCTGATTTAACAGCTCTGGGGTGGGACCGGCGCATGAACATTTTTAGAGTTTCACCTAGGTGATCCTTCAAGAAGACAGCATTAGGAATCACTGTCACTAGAACATGAAGAGGCTAAACACATTGCTTTCCTCCTATGCCCAACTCAAGGGGCACATTTTGCCTAAGATGGGGCCCAGATCCCCATAAAGAAAGAAAAAGGGCGAGTTCCCTTAACAACACAGGCCCGAGATAAGACCAGGCCCTGCTCACTCGTATGATTCACAATGTTCCCCCTGGCCTTCCGCCCTGGCTGTGACTTTCCTCTTCATGACCCAAGAAGTTAAAAAATGGTAAAAATCAGAGAAATTATATCTGTTGTCAAGGTGGGTGGCTATAACAACTCTTAATATTTTCAACTTTGAACACCAGATTATAACAGCATCCATGAAGGGAAAAATCTTCTTTTCTGTTTACTTTTATTCACCTTCATTTAATTTTTAAATATGTAGTAAACATGATTGTGGGGCTTCTCATTAACTGGGGTATCTTACAGTCATAATTTTTGTTACACAACATTACTTACCAATTAGCCTGTCTTGTTCGTTTAAATTTCTTTGCTCATATTTTAATGGGAGCTAATGATGCCTTTGTTGACTTATTTAATGTTATGTAAATGGGGCCATAAACTGTGAAGGGTTTAAGCAGAAGCACTATTTTTGCTTACTCTTCAGATTTGGGAGTGTGTCGAATCCCCAGGAAGCACACACATCAACACAATGAATGTAAGCTACTGAGGGGACTACGTAATAATCATTTTTAAAACAAGCAATGAAGGATATTTAGAATCTAAGATTTTTATTTTCCTCTAGGTTAATTGTTTATTTGGGTATCCAAGGAGTTTCAAAGTTAACTTTATAGGAGTTGTTTTCTTTTTCTTTTCCTTCTCCCACAATGCCCGGGCACAGGCTAGTCTAAGATGATCTTCTGTGCTCAGGGAGGGACAATGGGGAGAGCAGGTAGCTCTCTGGCTGGAGTTCAGGGGCCCTGCTCCCAACAGGGCTTTACTCTCCATTATAGCTGGCATATAAATAATGAATGAATGAATCAATAAGTCAATCAAAACTTAATAATTTCACCATGTACATAGATGATTCTGCCAAGACACTGGCTTCTCAACATTGTGGTCTCTGCTCCTCCGATGATCTTGTCCACTTCCCCAGTTCAGCCACTCAGTCATTCATCATATCTCAGACCTTGGAGTTAGCAAGAATCAAGTACAATCTTAATCCCATGCTTACCTCCCTCTCTTCTAACCACCATCTGGTTTTCCAACTAACTTCCTCAAGAACCCCAACTTCAACCATCTCTTCACCCCTCCCAGGACCCCATCCATTTGTCTTAAAACTTTCCCTGTCTTTCACCACTTTCAAGTCCTCTATCCTCTCTCCACCATCTTTAATTCTATGGTAAATTATAATAATTACTGACTGGCAGACATCCTTGATCTCTTCTTCTCTTATTAGGTGAAACAATAGCCTTGGTTAAATACAGTTCTCTTTCTATTCTGTACTCCCCCCTTTCATCCAAACGTTGGTGGATAGCTGGAGAAAATAGTGTCTCTATGCTGAAGAATTCACTTAATAATTTTTTTTGTTTTTGAGACAGAGTCTCACTATGTCGCCCTCGGTAGAGTGCTATGACATCACAGCTCACAGCAACCTCAAACTCTTGGGCTTAAGTAACTCTCTTGCCTCAGCCTCCCAACTACCTGGGATTACAGGTACCCACAACAGCACCCGGCTATTTTCTTGTTGTAGTTGTCATTGTTGTTTAGCTGGCCCAGGCTGGGTTTGAACCTGCCAGCCTTGGTGTATGTGGCTGGCGCCCTAACCACCGTGCTATGGGTGCTGAGCCAAATTCACTTTATAATTACGAACATAAATGCCATGTGGCTCCCTTTCCTGGAAAGGAAAGGAGGAAAACACACTATACTTCCAGCCTATTCTGCTCTCTTTAAACACTTGATTATGGATTAAATTGTGCCCCACCACCAAAAAAATTATATTAAAGTTCTAGCCTCAGGCACCTTAGAATGATGTGACCTTATGTAGGAATAGGGGCCTTGCAGATGTAATTAATTAACCTTAGGTTGGTAGGGTGAGCTCTATCTTCTGTGTTTGGATGCCTGGTGTCCTTATAAAAAAAAAAGGGTGGGGGGAGAAATTTGACACAAAGACACAGAGAGAACACCATGTGAAGATGAAGACAGAAATACAGGTGACACTCATGTGAGCCAAAGAACACCAAAGATTGCCAGCAAGCCACCAGGAGCCAAGAGAGAGGCCTGGAACACGCTCTTCCTCCCAGCCCTCAGGGGGAACCAGCCCTGCCAGCACCTTCATTTCAGACTTCTAGATTCCAGAACTGTGAGACACTAAGTTTCAGTTGTTTCAGCTGCCCAGTTTGTGGTATTTTGCTGCGCACACAAGTACATCCTAACTTCTCTCACTGCACTTCTGCCCTGTCCTCACTCTCAACTGCTGACCCTGCTTTGTCCTTCACCATGAAAAAAAGAAAACAATCAGGAGCTCCAGCCCCACCCATATTCGGCTACAGAGGAGCAGGGTCTTACCAGCCTCCTTCCTACAGACAGCCAGTACCAAGCAGGAGGGCCGTCCTCACTCCCACCCTCAAGGGCATCACCCCAGATATTCTCTCCATGTTCTCCTTCTTATCAGTTCTCATCCTCTCACTGGAGGATCATTCTGGTGGGAATACCAACATTCTGTTTTTTCTCCCATTTTTCTTTTAAAGGAATAAATTCCTCAAGAAAATGTTAAATCTTCTCCTGACGCCCCCTTCCAATACTGCCTGGTGTTGGTGCTTCTCTTTGCAGCAAAGCTCCTTGAAGATCCGTCTATTCATTGCCCTTCATTCCTTCCTTCTCTCTGTCATCAGCTCACTCCAGTCAGGCTATTGCCTTTACCAGACCACAGAAATGTCTTTTTTCAGGTCACCAATGACTTTCAGGCTAAACCCAAAGGTCACTTCACAGTGCTCATCTTACTGAGTAACAACCTCGGACATAGTTAATCAAACCTTTCCTCCTCAAAATTATCTCCTAACCCCAGTGAGAACAGCCCACACTACAAAGTCCGCAGATGCTGATGCAGCTATGTAGAGTAGGGTGGGTAGGATTGCAAACTGATATAGAGACCTCCCATCTGATCCTGCAATCCCATTACTGAGCATCTACTCAAAGTCATTTCATTATAAGGACATTCACAATAGATGGTTTATCACAGCTTAATTTATAATCTCCAAGATAAGGAAACAACCCAAGTGCCCATGAATGGGTTAACAAACTGTGGTCTATGTACTAGTCAACCATAAAAAGATAGAGACTTTACATCTTTTGTATTAACCTGGATAGAGTTGGAGAATATTTTCCGTAGTAAAATGTTACAAGAATGAGAAAGCAAATATCCAATGTACTCAATACTAATATGAAACCAGGAGATGAACTAATACATGCCCACACAAGAGAAAAATTCAACCAAATTCAAGTTGGGTGAAGGCGGGAGAGGGATTGGTGAGCTCTCATGTAAGGGGCACGGTGTAAGGGTGTATGGCATGCCTCCTGCGTAAGGGACACAACTACGACAACTTACCTAACAAACACAAACATTGTAACCTAATCATTTGTCCCTCATATTAATATGAAATAAAATAAAGTCATTTATGTATACATAAATAATAAAACCCTTTCAATCAGCTTCTAGAGCAACACCAGACATCAATGCTTCTTCTGTTCCTCTTTGCTGGTTCTTCCTCCTTGTTCCAGCTTATTAATGCTATGGGGCTGCTCAGGGCTCGGGGTTTGTTTTCATCCTGCTTCTAACTACAGTCGATCTCTACGTCCTCAGCAGGGCACCCTCTTCCAACATCTGCTGACTTGACATCTCCGTTTGGAGGGCTCATATTCCAAACCCAAGGCATCCAGAATTAAATTCTTGATCTTCCTCTTTAAATCACTTCCACCTGTGGCTTTCCCCATCCCATCTCCAATAATGGCAACCACATCCTCTCGTTAGCTCAGGTCAAAGACTTTGCCATCATCTTTGACTCAGATCTTGCCCTCATCTTCCATGTCAAATCTAGCAGGAAATCCTACTGGCTTCATCTTCTCAGGAGATCCAGAATCCGATCATCTATCATCACTGCCATGCTTACCACTCTAATTTAAACGTGCTGTCGCCTTTTGCCTGAATCACTGCAATAACCTAAGTCTATTCTTAGCACAGAAGCCAAAGGGATTCTTTTAAAATATGTCGGGTCATGTCACCTCATTCAGAACCCAGCAACAGTTCTTCATTTCATGCAGAGAAGAAATCAAAGCTCTTCTACTGGCCTACAAGGCTCTCCTGCCCTGTCCCTCCCTGAGCATTGCCCAGCTGACCTCCCCTATGCAGCCCTACCCATTCTTCTCCAGCCAGGTTCTTCTCAACAATCACTCTTCACCATGTCACACACTCCCACCATAGGGCCTTTGTACTAACCGTCCCCTCTTCTGGAAAGCCCTTCTCCTGAATACCTTCATAGCTAATTCCCTTATTTTCTTTGAGTCTTTGCTCAAATTTTCTTTCCCAATGAGACCCATCCTGACCACCCTATGGAATCCTACAATGTGTCTCCCCAGTTCTCCTCATCATCCTTAGCTTAGCAGTTGCTTCTTTAACTTTTTTCATCATCTTCTCTTACTAGAAGCATTAGTTAGGATTGCAGCAACCAAATGCCAGACAAGATGACTTAAATAACAGAAATTTATTTTCTCCTAGTCCTGGAGGCTGAAAGTCTGGGATGAAGGTGTCAGCAGGTTTGGTTTCTCCTGAGGTCTCCCTCCTTGGCTTGTAGATGGCCACCTTCTTGCTGTGGGCTCATGTGGTTTTCTCTACACTCTTGCCCCTGATGTCTTTTCCTGTGTCCAATCTTCTTTTAAAGGACACCAGCCAGATTGGATTAAAGCCCACTCGAATGACTCTATTTTAACTTAATCATTTTCTTAAAGGACCTATCTCCAAACACAGTCACATTAAAGGTAATGTGGGTCAGGGCCTCAAATTATGAATTGGGGGGCTGTACCTGTGGCTCAGTGGGGAGGGCACTAGCCCCATATACCAGGGGTGACAGGTTTGAACCCAGCCCTGGCCAGTGAAAGCAGCAGTGGCAACTGCAACAAAAATAGCTGGGCATGGTGGCAAGAGCCTATAGTCCCAGTAACTTGGGAGGCTGAGGCAAGAGAATTGCCCTAGCCCAAGAGCTGGAGGTTGCTGTGAGTTGTGATGCCACGGCACTCTACCAAGAGTGACAAAGTGAAACTCTGTCTCAAAAATAAATAAATAAATATATGAATTTGGAGTGGACATGATTCAGCCCATAACTGAATAGGTACTTTACTTATTATATCAATTACACTCTGTCTCAACCCTCCAACCCCAAATTCCAAAAGGAAACTAAGTTCATGGCCACAGGACTTCGTCTATCACGTTCTCTGCTGTGGTCTCTACGAAAAGCACAGCGCCTGGTTTAAGGCAGGTTCTTCATAAACATTTATTGAATAAACAAAGGCACAGATTCAAGTCCAGGTAAGTGAGACTGAAGAGCATTAAAGGGAGAGGCTATGCAGGAGATCTAGGTTGTACTTCTAGCTATGTGATCTTGAGCAACTCGTTTTCTTACTGAGACTTTCCTTCCCCATCTTTAAGAATGAGAGATTCCTGTCTATTCTTGTCTGCCCACCCCACTGGAAGACTTTGAAGTTTCAAATGTGATAATAGTACATGGAAGTGATTTAGGATCCTGGCTCTCATTCAAATCATTGTATTTACCAGGTGGCCAACAACAATGATAGTAATCGTAATAGTAAAGCTGTCATCTACTGACTTCCTCACTGTGTGGCAAGCACTAGACGAAGCACCTTGCATTCACTATCCCTTTCAATCCTCCTAGAAACCTGGGACATAGTACTACCCTTGCTGTTTTTCTAACTAGAAACGTTGGGTAGTAGTCACTGGGTGTCAAAAATACGTATTTACTCAATAATATAAAATAGAAATGAATTTGACCTTTAGAACTCAAAGGAGCCTAGGTCCAAGGGTATGTATGTTACTTATTAGAAGTCTATCTTTCAGATGATTAACCAGTAGAAATCCGAGAACGATAGGCTGGTGCTGTTATCTCATGACGTTTTACTCTCTAAGGTATTATAGTATTCAGGGCATTTCAGAAATGGCAAAATCTGGGGGGGGTTTTGGTAAAACTTTTAGCAAAGTAGCCACTAAACTGAGAAAATCCAGCCAAGCGTTCTTCTCTGCCTGAGTAAATATAATCTACCAGCTTTCCTGACTATGTAGTTCTTATTGCTAAATGCTTCATTTTTTTGTTTTTCTAGCATTGTAGCAATTACTAAAGATCTACCAAGTGGGATTATTGCTAAGCCTGTCAGAGTAAGAACCAGAGTAATTTGTGTACAGTACAGTCAAAATTACACCATTGCACTTGAAGCTAATATTATCCTAATGAGTTGAAATGGAGGGAAGAAGGTTGCTTAGAGAAGACTGTAAGTGACTTAGCCTTGGTTTCTCACTTGCAATGATAATGTTCTTCAGACCTATGTTTTGAACACATTATTATAGATTTAAATATTTTAATATTCATTTATTCTAATTTCCCTTTTGATAGGTACCATCGCTGTGCTTGCGTTCCATCAGCTCTGACTAGTGACACCACTCTATTTAATACCTTCCTTGGCAAAATTTCTCGTAAAGTGAAAACTAGGTTTTAGCTGCTTAGGGAGGCTTCAACAGCTCCTTTGTGGTTCAACATCTGAAACTCAGATTCTGATCCAAAATCCTTTAACAAGAAATTATCAACCTAGAGCTTATGTAAGTTGTATCAGAATGCAGTTGCAGTCTACTGGAGACATTGTTAATATTTGCCCTAAATTACAATCTAGCTCCATTTTCAGTTGTGTCTGAAATTGAAATAGAAATCTTTATTGTTCTTAAGTGTGTCAATCTGCAGTATATTCCAGGGAGTCAGTAATTTCTGTATGTATGAAAAAAGCCATCCCTTAGTAAGAATGTGTGACTGCCTTTGCTGGGTGATTTGGGTCCCATAAGACACATTTGCTCTGAAATGTTCCTTCCGTGGCCCCTGTAATGCCTGAATTCCCATCATCATTGGAATCAAGTTGCCTTTCGCAGGGCCCTGTGAAATGTGGATGTTATCCAGGAGGAATAGCTTATGTCCCCTGGGTAAGTATCAGTTATAGAGGAAATTAAACCTGGAAAGGCAAGTTTTGATGAAAAAAGGAAATTCACAAAATCCCAAGTCCAGATGGCTTTTAGAGAAAGCAGGACCACATGGATGGTTGTTGCAAGCAGACAGAAGGTATTGGATAAGGACACCAGGTTCCTAGGCATGGGGTGCTCCCGAACTTTGGTGATACAGAAGTGGAGAGGGATTGATGAATTTCTCTGGAAAGCTCCTCTCTCCCCCAGATCAGTTCCTTTACCCCAATCTTCACGTGCCTTTCTTTATGTCAATATTCAGGTCTTAACTCAAATACCAGCTTTCCACAAAGGTTTTCCCAGACCACCAAGTCCCCATCAGCCCCCAAATTGTGTGTTTTAGACAACTTGTTCTGCCATAACAAAATACCACAAACTGGGTGGCTGAGAAAAACAGAAATTTGTTTTCTCACAGGTCTGGAGGCTAGAAGTCAAGAGTACCTTTGAGTCAACGGCAAGGCAATAAAGTAAAAAGTTGTGTTGAAAGGACAAACAGCAATAATTAGAAGAAACGTCTTGGATGGTTTCTATGATTCTGACATTCTTCCCCCTTGCGTTGTGACGTGAGTCTGAGAGCACATGGAAATTACGGCCACCCCACAGGACACAAATGTGCACACATGCACCAGTGATCTGTTATTCTCTCCCTGAATCTCAAGGCCACTGCCAGAAAGCCATGTGACTGAGGGCAAGTCCACTGGGAACTGCTTTTCTCATGCTAACCATGAGTAGTAAAAATCTATACTATAAGGCAGATACCTTTTTTTGATGAAAAAAGGAAAATGAGTGTTTTTTTTGTGTTTGTTTTTTTGAGACAGAGCCTCAAGCTATTCCTTGGGTAGAGTTCCATGGCATCACAGCTCATAGCAACCTCCAACTCCTGGGCTCAAGCGAGTCTCCTGCCTCCACCTCCCAAGTAGCTGGGACCACAGGCGCCCGCCACAATGCCCGGCCATTTTTTGGTTTCAGCCTTCATTGTTGTTTGGTGGGCCTGGGCTGGGGATTCGAACCGCCACCTTAGGTGTATGTGGCTGGCACCCTAGCCGATTGAGCCACAGGCGCTGAGCCTGAACATTTTTTAAATACAGATGGAAACCTATGAACTTATTATCTTGCAAAGCAACACACAACTCTTCCCATACTCACCCCATTTGTTAGATTTGCTTCACAGAGAGTGTTTCCTAAGACGTAATTTAGAGCCACACTTTTTGCATGTAATTGCTCTGTGAAGGAAAGGTGTATTTATTTTCTAACCCTTTCTTCTTATTCTTTCTGATTTTTGTTAGTCAGAAAGAGGAATAATTACACAGTGGAGATGAATGATCAGATCCTCATCCCCAAATTCATTCTGTCCATCACGCTCTGCTAGTTCTATCTCTTTCCTTGCATTATTCCTTTTTCTTGAATGAGTTCATCAACACACAGCAAATATTAATGCTTTGTATAAGCATCTGCCTTCATCTTTTGGCCAGGAGTTTCCTGTAAGTGGGAACCTTTCCTTCTGTCCCCTGTGAAGTGATATTAGTGGGTAAAACCACAGGCCTTTACATCTTGTGTGCTCTGCTTCCATCTGTGTCTAACCTGACAAGTTATTTTAAAATAAATGGAAGTCAGCAGGGAAGAGAAGGTCAAGCTTGGAGAACTCTAAGGACTCAGAAGAGATAAATTTACCATTGTCCTGAGAGCAACAGTCCTTATCTTTTTACTTTATATTCAGTTCTTGTCATCTTAATTGTCTAAGTTCTGTGCTTTTCTGAGATAGAGTACGTTGGAAGAACAGGAGTGCATTACATATCTGGTAGACAGAGCAGCTGGTTTTTGGTTCATTTCCTGGTTGTTTGTTTTGTGTGTGTGTGTAGAGTCACCCAGCTGTGTCTGAATTCCAGGAAGAGAGAACCACTTTCTATTTCAGTATCTGAGACTTCTGACCACACTCAATTGAATTCTATGTTTCATAAACTGGAGTTATTTTAAAAGTGCATTTTGATGAGAGAACAAAGGACTTCACCTAGAACCAGTAAGAGTAAATGGTGTGTCTTCTCCAATACCTTATAGATTTTCTATGTCACCACTGAGAATTCTCTCAATAGCTTAGGTAGGAAATAGTAGAAAACAACTTATAGGCTTGGAATTCAAGAAAGATAAAGAGTCTTGGGTGTCTTCTTGCAGGGGTCCTCAAACTTTTTAATCAGGGGGCCAGTTCACTGTCCCTCAGACCGTTGGAGGGCTGGACTGCAGGCCCTGGGACAAGTCGGCTACTAAACAGGACAGGCAGTGGCAGCAAAAACACCCGGCGGGCCGGATAAATGTCCTCAGTGGGCTGCATGTGGCCCACGGGCCACAGTTTGAGGATGCCTGCTTAGAGAGACACATACGGAATGATAGACAGACAGTGATCAATGGGATGATAAAACGTCGTGATCAAATCACCCTACAATATGTTAAGCTACTATCATGTTTTTGGCAAAACTTTTTATTTCTCTTGACTTCATCTATAAACACCTGGAACCAGTAGCTCAAAAACATTTCAGGTTATCTCAAAGCACAGGTAGAGAACGTAAGCATTTTCAAGACTTTTTAAGGTGTTAATAATCAAAGACTTTTTAAAATTCCTCATGAAATTTTATACGATTTTATGATGTAACAAACATTAAAAAGGTAAAGGAAACTCTGAGAAAAGGGTAGGACTCCTAAACCTACTCACCACCCCTGGTCCCTGTTCAAAGATATTATCTGCTTGAAACAACTAGACACAGCACATTCTAAAGATCACTTTTAACCTGTATTTGAAAATATCCCCCTATATTTATCCCCTTATATTTATATTTTAGAGTAATCTACTAATATGGTTTGATTTAATCCATGAAGAAATATCTATAAAAACATCTGAGTACTTCTATATTTTACAAAAAGCAATACATCCTTGACAAATGAAAATTTAATCTTTGCAGCCTTCCTTATTTTTGAGGCACCTGCTTAGATTGGACTTGTCCCTTAGGCCTGAGGAATGCCTTATTTCCACCATGGGTGTCCCCTGAGGGTGACATCCATTTTCTGTCCACCATAGATCTTGAAACATAAAGCTTTAAGCCTCTCTTGAAATCTCTCTTGTTATTAAGCAGATGGGTTCTATACTTCAGTAAGTAAACTGAAGGTAGGGTCAAGAAAATGCAGTTATAAAAATCCGTTAATTGTGAACAGCTGCATATAGATGATCCACCGTTGTGTCTCTAGAGCTCTGCCAGAGTTTTTTCCAATGGACTCTACAATGCTGGTATGTGATCATAGCATGTAGGTTATATGATCTTTCCCTCTAGGTACACACAACACCTTCCTTCTAATTAGGGGCATGTAACCTGTTCAAAGTAAGCGATATCATATCATTTTTAGTCTTCCTGTGGTCTATCAATTACATAATCCTGAAAGCAAAAACAGCATCATCTTTGTTTTGGATGTTTACGTGCACAGTGACATTAGCATCTAGCACGTCTATAAACTCAGTACTTTAAACATGAGGCCATGTGATTAAGATATACTGTGCCCTTTTATCCCGTGCTGTGGCTTCTCAAATTCTTCGATTGGGTTACCCAGTCTGTACTTCAGTCGCCAATCAGTGTAAGATACATCAAAGCACCATATTCAGCCAAATTTGGAATGAATATGTCAAACAGAATCGAAGAGGATTTTTAACGCAGAACTTTTTTAGAGCATTTTTAAAAGTAAGGTATCTTGCGAAAGAGAAGTGTAATTGCAGTATTTGCAAAGTCTTTGCCACGGAATTATGCTTTTCACCTAGGATATCTTATGCAATTAGTACCCTGACAAACCT
>CAUYQV010175959.1:0-34509 GCA_963574575.1 Galagoides demidoff
GCCTCCCAAGTAGCTGGGACCACAGGCGCCCGCCACAACGCCCGGCCATTTTTTGGTTGCAGCCATCATTGTTGTTTGGCGGGCCCGGGCTGGGGATTTGAACCGGCCACCTTAGGTGTACGTGGCTGGTGCCTTAGCCGATTGAGCCACAGGTGCCAAGCCTGCTCTCATATTACTATTAAGAATACTGGATACTTGTGTTTTCCATTTTTGTGATCCTTAAGAAAAGTATGGTTCAACTTTATGTTTCTGATGATTCAATGTACACCAGTGTAATTAGTATAAAATTGCCTTCATCATACATGTATAAAATATATGTGAACAATATATAAATTTTGTGTTTATACTTGGGTCCCATCCCCATGATATCTCATTATATATGGGCAAAAATTCCCGAATCCAAAAGATCCTCAGTCCAAAACACTTTTGGTCACAGGCATTTGGATCCATGATACTCCATCTGTTTAGCTGAATTACCATCAGAACTGTCCGTATAGTAAATGAATCATAAACGTGTCTGTTTATTTAATTTCTTTCCATCCCTGATGCTTGGGTACTGTCTTTCCCTGTCTTTGGCATCATCATGTGAAAGCCTGTAGAAACTATGTCTGAAAACACACTGAAATTTTTTGCTATCACAAAACATTGGATAGATCTATACTAGGAGTGATGTGTTAGATATCAATGAGCCTTCACTTTGAATGTCACATTGAAAGCAATAGAATTCTATTTCTAGGATATTAACACAAAGTGCATGTGTGTGTACTTAAAATCAATTTGCCTTTAAAATGTCCATGGTTTTCCCTATAACTTAATCCGTCAGAAAGCCTGATAAGGAGACTAACAAAGTCACACATGATTTTTGAGAGGCCAGCAAAGGAAAAAGAGCTAAAAAAAAAAAAATCACTGACTTAATAGTACAAACAACACAAAACAAAACAATATACGTATAATTCCTTGACTGCAAACTGTCCAGTTGCTAAATTCTGGACCCTGAAGATTTAATAGCAGGTCCCTCGGGGTAATTGGCGCATCTACCTATTACCAGCGCCTCACAGGGCTCTGCCCTTAGCAGCCTCTGAGGCCATCGTGTTAGGAGAGTCCTTCCTGCTCTCTCACCTTTACCAACCTGGGCCCTTGAAGTAGCTACAAAATTTTTGGATCCCACTGCAAAATGAAAACAAGGAGTCTCATTTTAAAAATTATGAACAATTTTACGACAACAACAGCAGAAAAGTAAAACCAGCGTGAGCCCTCTGTTTGGGTGTGTACTTGTATGGCACAGAGCCCTGCACTACCCCGGCTACATGCCCATGAAAATGGCCCTGCGTGGGGGGCTTTACTGTTTTTCTACTGGGTTATGTTCTATTTGGCTTCTAGCACTTTTCTCAGTCATTGGTCACGACATGTACTTCATACTTGTTAGTATGCCTTGAAGACCAGCCTGCCTTATCTCTTTTAATAAGAATCAATTCAGTCTTGGAATTATACTTGCTAATGGGTAGCAAGTATAATTGATTTAGGTAGCTCCAGATCAATTTCCACAGCAAATCTGTTTGGCCTCTGAAGATCCTAATCTAATTCTAAAGAGCCAGCTCACCAGCACTTTCTCTCTCCTACCCACTCTAAGAACAAGACAAATAAACAACAACAACAATAGAAACTTCATTTGCCTATGCTTGGACATACATCTCAATCAATTTCCAGTCACATGCAAATCATAAAGGAAACAGAAAATTTAGATGAGTCAAAAAAAATGTGCCGATTGAGCTGGCTATCTGAACGTGCTTGAATCCTATTTGAAGGGGAAAGATTTTTTGTCTATTCAATAATCTCAACTTTAAAAACACTTTTAAGATTATCAGGTAGAAACCAGTGTGGATATTCCTTTTCAACAATTAGAAATGAAAATGATATTCGATAAAAACCAAATATATGCTGGGACGGTTTATACCCCCATCTCGTTATACTCTTAAACAATCCTGCAGGTTAAGCTTTCACATTTTCCATCAGTCTGGAGAAATGTAACACAGAGCTTGGGGGTGATTTCACCGTTGGCAGCAAAACCAAGTTTCTTGGGGAGCCTCTACTGGAGAGTGTCGGATGAATGCCCAGAGTCTCCTTCTAACCTCCGCCCTCCCCGCCCTCCCCACTGGTGGTAAGTGCAGCCAGGTTGGGTTCTTCTTAGGTCACTGTCAAAAAATTCTGTTCCTACCCTCCTGACCTCCGTGTCCTAGCTCCTCCAGCTGTCCTGAGATGGGGAACGTCGCACCATCACCTGAATCTGCTCTGGAGCCACACTGCTGAGGGGGAGATCCTTTGTTCCCCATCCTGGGTAGGAAGCAAGCTAACCAATTTTCATGAATATGAAGGTTCAACTTTCATGATTTTGCAACTCAAACTCATTTAGCCTCTTAGAATCTTTGTATTCTGAGGCCTGAGGATACCAATAGCACTTTCTTTTTCAGGAGAAAGGGGATTCCTTCTTCCTGACTTGTCCCCCCATCTTCAGACCGTTCCAGAAGAGAGTCACTGCATCTCCCCACCACATTGCAGTTATCCTTGTCTATAAATTCCTGCGTTCTCTTTGATAATCAGATCACCCCCATGAGGGTGACACATTTGGTTCCTCACATTGGAGATCCCTTTGTCATGCAGAAGAATGCCCAAGGTGATATAGATATAAAGTGAAGGACCTAGAATGCAAATTCATGTTGATGTCAGATTTGCAGACTTTTTCATTAATTCTACAGTTTTACACTTTGAGGGTTTAGAAGATGTAACACACAGATTTTAAGATGGTTCCCCTGATCCCTACTGCCCTACTGTTCTCACTCACCCTTGTATAATCCTTTCCCCCAGAAATGTAGGTGGGGTCTGGGACTTGCTTCTAATTAATATAATATGGCCAAGGTGACATGATGTCATTCTCTAGATCACTCTACATTATAAGCGACTTGATGTTGTAGTTGGATAACTTTAGAATCTCTCTGTATTAGCTGGAGTTCTCCAGAAAAAACAGAACCATTAGGACGTATATCTATCCTAATATAGATGTATCTCTTTCCTATAGAAGGAGATTTGTTGTAAGGAATTGGCCAATGTGGTTATAAAGGTTGGTGAGTCCCAATCTGCCGTGTGGGCCAGCCAGCTGGTGCAGATGAAGTCTGAAGGTGGAATTTGGCAAATTCCCTCTTGCCTTGGAAAGTTAGTCTTCTTGTTCTCATGTAATCGGAAGAGGCACAGCCATGTTAAGGATGCAATCTGCTTTAACCTGTTACCAATTTAAGTATTAATCATATCTGCAAACACTCTCGAAGTGGACACATAATGTTAACCATTCACTTCTCTATACTCACTTTGAAGAAGAGAGCTGCTGAGTGCTACAGCCACAAGGCAATGAAGTCAGCCAACAACCTGAGTGAGATGCAGGTGGGTCCTTCCCTAGCTAAGCCTCCAGATAAGAACCCAATCTTAGCTGACAATTCAATCCAGGCTTACAGAGGACATGGGTAAGCCATACCATAAATGTATGTTGCTTTAAGCAACTACATTTGTGGTAAAGTTTTATACAACACAGAAAAAGTAGAGAATATAGCTCATTAGAAACTAATTGATTTTAAGGAATCCCCCCCCTCTATCTTCAAAATGATTTTAATATTCTATTTATCAAAATTGTATACCTGTTGTTCTTATATGAACAATGATGTGTCATAGCTATTAGCATAAACAGTGCATTTCTTTTGTCTATTTTTCTGATCCTAAAGTATAATCTGAATGTTACAGTTCTCAGGGAAACCCATGTATCAGTGCCTGACTGCATCTTTTCCTACTTTTCTCAACTATATCATGGAATAAAAAATGAAGAAAATACATATAAGGTGATATAGAACGCAACCTGGAGGTTGGGAAATGCTTTCTCATCTTTGTGCTTATATAACCAAGGGCTGGACCAGATGATCTTTGCTTATCTATTCTCCAGCATTTTATGTCTCCTTGGACAAACATTTCATTTTTACATCATCCTCCACCCAATAAAGTAAATTAATTCTGAACGTCAATCTCAGCCAAGTACAATAATAAATACTCTATATTCTCTGCATGTCAAAAGGGTGGGGTTAGACCTAGTGGTGCTGTAGAAACTTGTGACACTATTGTACAAGAGTACACCAACACCCTTGGGAAATACTCCTCTGTGAGCCATGGCTCGTCAGAGTTCCTTGAGATATTTTGAAGCCTATGTCATTATTCTCTATGCCAAACATGCCAACAGATAACATCAGATTATCCTGCTGATAAGAGATGTGGATCTTTTTTAGTTGCTATGATTCTAGAGCTCTGAGCACATATTTACATATTAATTTTCTGACTTTCATAACCTTAGATAAATCTAATCTAAGACCTTGCCTATCCATTCAACCCACAGCTTAGGTACATTGATTTTGAAATAGAACTTTTCTGTGCATCTGCCTTTCTTCCCAAAATTTTGCGAAAATTCAAGTGACAGGCGTAGACTAATCTCCCATGTCTATGCTTTAAACCAGGCTGACTCATTTATGCACCACATGGCAAATAAAATTATGCCACAGGATTCCTAAAACCTTCCAGGCCAGAACTATGTGACCACCTTGCTTTATCCTACCCTGTATAAGTTTGTCCTTTGAGATCAGGGCTCAGCAAGGACATAGCTGGCACTGGGAGCATCTGCCTTAGAAGGATGTTATCACTGAGTTGGGTGAGGGTTAAATCCAGAAGTGAGAGAGACCATCAGAGACAAGGTGGACATAATTTCCATGTTTGGCAGCAAGACCATAGTGGTAATCACAGTATTTTAACTCCCGAGATTTATGGCAATGATTAAATTGAATAGGGATTTTATTTTATATTTACTTATTTATTTTAGAGACAGAGTATTACTTTGTTGCACTCAGGGTAGAGCACTGCGGCATCTCAGCTTATAGCAACCTCAAACTCTTAGGCTCAAAATGATTCTTTTGCCTCAGTCTCTGGAGTAGCTGGGACTACAGACACCCGCCATAATGCCCATCTACTTTTTTGAGATGTAGGTTTCACTTTTGCTTAGGCATGTCTCAAACTCATCAGCTCACGCAGTCCACCTGCCTCAGCCTCCCAGAGTGCTAGGATTATAGGCATGAGCCACTGTGCCTGGCTAAATATGGATTTTAAAAACTGAATTAGAGGACAAATATCCTAAGATCCCACCTTCTCTAAGTAACTAAAAATATAAAACTTCTAATCTACCTAATGGAGATCTTATTTGAGTCATAGTATTAGAGAGGTCCAATCCCATTACTAATTTCTAAATTGACAATTCTAAACAAAGTTGGAAACCCTTTGATAAAGAAAAATCTGGATAAGCTCAAGCACCTGTGACACTGCTGGAAGTATGTATTATTTACCTTCCTTCTGGTCTTTCCCAAAGAGACCTGTAGGTATATAACAGGGTGATGTATAGTGGTTAAGGGAAATACCATACCTTTTGGTGATTACTAGTACCTAGCTCTGAATTAATGGCAATCTCTGTAAGTTAGACACCACCGTGGGCTACTAAATAGAGTGGATGTTTATGAACATTCTGACCAACTCCATCTTACAGTTTAGTAAATTTGTTCATTGCATCTCAGAGAAAGAACTTAGCTCCTGAATGCATAGTTGAAAATAAAATCTCTAGACTCCATTGACTGTGAAACACAGACTGACAGCTATCACCGTGGGAAGGCTCACAGCATTTTATCTCACCCCACAAACTGAATAAACCAATAGCACACTATATTCTTCAAAGGCATAAGAGATGAAGATTTGGTAATTCCTATATATCCTCACTTTATTTGTCTGGATGGCCATAAGGTTGAGAGTCGTGACTTGAAAAATGAAACTAGATTTACTTTAAATGGAATTAGATGGTGAGTTCCACTACAATATCCATATTTTGTCCTTTTACTGCAGTAAATCAACAGTAGTTGATTCCTGCTATGGCGTTATTGTTTCTCTATATCAATCAGATATATGATTTAAGTCACCAGAGCAATTTCTTTTCATTTGTTTGTGACAGCAATACATCTTCACTGTTCTGGTCAGGGCGACATCAATTCTCCAACTCTATTATTGTTTACTTCTCGAGGACCTGATTTGTTTTATAGCCCACAGGACATAGTCTAGCTCACACTACTGACGAAAGTGGGCTCAAAGTTCCTGGTGAGCAAGAAGTTAGTTCTGGAAAGGTGAAGGTGAAACAGAGTAAAATCTCACAAAAAAACATCAGAAGTCTGGGACTTCAGGGGATTTTTCGAAAAAGCCAGGGGACTGGGGAATATAAAGACATCCCAATACAATAGACAGGATTTCTTCTATCTTGTATCCCTTTCCTTTAATAAAAAGGCATAATACTTTTTTTTTTTTTTTAGATTTTGCAGGCAAGTAATCTTTAAGTAAGCTCTTTGATCCATTTACCAAGCATCCTGTAAAGAAACCAGCTTTGAATGTGGGGTGCATAAAGAAAAGACTTTGCAGCTGTTCCAGGCTAAAGTGCAGATTGCCCTGCCATTTGGGCTCCAAAACCTAGCAGATAAGATAGCGTTTATAGTATCTGTGGCAACTTAGGGTTCTGTGTGGAGCCTGTGGCAAACTAAGATAGGAGAATCAGATTGCAGATCTCTAGAGATTTTGGAGAATCCGTGCTCTCTTGCAAGCAAATTCTCTCTATCTTTCCTCCTATCTCCTCCATGCATACGTGGGTGCACATACACACACAGCTTCTGGCTCACTACTAAGTTCTTGATGTGACTGAAGGCCTGGCCACAAGACCATGTGACCTGTGCTATCCTTATGACCTGGCTGTTATCTGATCCCCTAAATCACAAAGCTGAATGCAAATACAGCAGTGTTACATCATCAAGGAGAAAAGTTATAAACACGAGTAGGATAAAGTCAGTTCTGACGATACAAGAATTCTTTATGAGCAGATTATTGTTCACACTTTGGGCCTCCTGCACTCCTGCTCTACCATCTCTCCCTTACTCCACATTTGTGGCCTCGTGATGAGTTCTCCATGGGAGAGGAGAGCTGATGGGGGAAGAGAAAAGGAATCTGTGTATAGATACTCCAAAACTAAGGAAGAAATGGACTGCTCTAGAATGACCACTGTCCTTGAGGAGAGAGGATGGGCAGAACAGAATATCTAGGGTACCCCTGGCTGTACATCTGGAAGGAAAGCTGGTCAGCACTATATATTTATACTAATTCATAAGAAGTAACTGAAGCTTTGATTTGATAGCTAGGAATTTGAAGAAAAAGAAAGATTTCATGTGTGACAAAGATACCTGTAAATGCTTCTCTAGGGCACTGAGCAGGGAAGTTCTTCTCAGCGAGGTGCTGCTTAGGATGATTTGCTCTATGGATGTAAATGACTTTCTGTTCCAAGTTGGCCTGTGCCTGTTCAATGGGTCACAAATGCAGTATCCGTGATGCCCAAACCAGGGGTTATGCATGAACAGAGCATGGATTTCCCCTTTAAAGTGCAGCTCTGAATACAGCACAGAGGTTCCAGGTCCAGATGGTTGACCAGTTGCAGCTGATGTGTACTTCTCCCATGCAGAGGAATCAAAATAGTGGGAGGTAATTCTCACCAGGAATAGGTCATCTGAAAGAGAACAGTGAAATTCAACAGCAAAGTAACAGGAGGTAGGAAAAGCAGAGGAGAGGGCAGTCAGGCAGCCCGCTTAGCCAAAATTGGAGGGGAGGCAAAAGAAGCTCCTTGACACAGTTAGAGTGTGAGTGAGTGACAGCTCCCTGGGGCTCCATTAGCATGACGGACTTTTAAAATCTTAGCTAAAGGAAACTTGTGAGCCTCCAGACTATAGCAAAGAGCTGCCTAGACATTGCAGCATTGCTCAAACTTGTATGGAGGCCCACAGGCTTTTAGGCCCTAAGCAGCTGCAGCTCAGTGCCATTCAGAGCCGTCTCTGTCCTGTGTTGGAGTCACTATCACCACCATGAGGACTGGGGCAGAGGAGGGAGGCTAGGCAGTTTTATGAGCCCTAAGAAAAACAACCTCTGGGCTTCTGCTGAAGGACTGCACGTCTCAGAGCTGTCTGCCTCCACTGAGAGGGCCCTGCCCAGGCCCCAGAATTCTGCCTTTTGCTGTGCTCTGAATGCCCTTTGCTGTGTCCAATATGCCCCACAACTGCCTTTTTTCACTACTAGAGAGAGAGGCCCACCCTCCCCAGTGGCAGACCTCAAACATAATTGCTCTGCCCCTACCTAAATGCTCCAGGGGCAACCAGGGAACCAGCCTTCCCCTCCCTATCACAACCAGTACCTGAACTCTAGAAGACCTGAGGACAAGTTTCTTGGCTCAGGCCCAGTCCAGTACCCCCAGGATTCAAGCACACCATCTAAAGCCCTGGGGATTGGGAATGCCTACCATTGCTGGCACCCAAACACTCTCCCTGGGATGTGAGGTCGGGCTGACCCAAATTGCTAGCAACTGGCACAATGAAAAGTGGGCTATGTCTCTCTCTGCATGGAACAGCAACAATTCTGCTGGAGAAAATAGGCGAGTTGCAGAGCTTTGGATTCCAGGCTAAGAAGAGAGGTGCCCCCACGGGGCAGGTACTTAGGGTCTGCAGACAGGAGATAGTGTCTAACCAAATTGAGAGTCAGGAGCCCTGGAACAGGTACGTGATAGGGAAGCAGATCACTTTCTGGTCAGCATAGGACATGTAGCTGGCACAGCCCCTTCGCCGGACGTAGACTGTGGCACAATTCACCAGCAGTTCCACCTGTCGAGGCCAAATCCTGCGATCGTCACTGGAGCGTCCATGAGCTGGGTGGTCTATTCCCACCCAGCTTCCCTCCAAGGCTGAGCAGGGAACTGAGAGCAATAGATATTCCACAGAATAATCTATAACCTGAGACAACAGAATGCCCCTTCTAACAAAGGTCAAAAACATAGGGATCAGCTTCTGCCATAGCTGGGCTTACCCATTAGTGCCACCTCCTGGCTGGGAGGTTGAACTTCATAGTCCAGTACAAAACCTGCTCACTGAAAAGCACAGCGCTAGAGACCAAAATAAGCTTCGGAGACCTCCACAAGCTCAGTGACTGTGCCGGAAACTCTTACATTGCTGGAATGATCAGCATTTGAGAAAGCCACCATAAAAAGGCTGTCTATAATGAAGAAACATCTTCAGAGCTTTGGCCCCTTGTTAGCACACAGAATTGAAGCCAAATGACCAAATGCAGCATACATAACAATCATACCCTTAAGAGGAAATAATTTAAAAATAACAAAATGTACAAGTCTTATCTGAATGAAAGTAAACTTTAAAAATAAGAAGGGACAGCATCTCCAGTGAGAAGGGACTGGCATAACAACTCTGGCAGTATGAAAAAGACATTGCATTTTGACACTCCCAAAGTGTCACACACTGTCTCTAGCAATGGATCCTAAACAAAATGAGAATTCAGAAACGGCAGGTGAAGAGCTCAAAATATGGATTGCAGGGAAGTTCAATAAGATCTAAAGTTGGAAACTGACACACACACACAATCAAAAATATTAGTATATATATATGAATAAAAAATATGCTAAAAAGATAATTTTTTTTAAAAAAGCAGAAAAAAGAATTTCATAACTTAAAGACTAGTCTTTCTAAGTAACCTAGTCAGACAGAATTAAAGAAAAAAAAGAATTTTGGCTCAGCACCTATAGCTCAGCAGCTAGAGTGCTGGCCACATACACAGGGGATGATAGGTTGGAACCCAGCCCAGGCCTGCCAAACAACAATGATAACTATAACAATAACAACAACAAAAATAGCTGGGCATTGTGGCAGGTGCTTGTAGTCCCAGCTACTTGGGAGTCTGAGGTAAGAGACTTGCTTAAGTTCAAGAGTTTGAAGTTGCTGTGAGCTGTAGGCCTTGACAGGTGGAGGCACAGCACTCTACCAATGGTGACATAGTGAGACTCTGTCTCAAAAAAAAAAAAAAAAAGAAAGAAAGAAAGAAAGAAAGAAAGAAAAGAAAAAGAAAAAAATAATTTAAAAAATAAACAGAGCCTCTGAGAAGCCTGCTGGGTTTATGTGAAACAACTGAACCAATGTATCATACGTAATCATCAGGGAGAAGAGAAAATTAAAATTTGGAAAACTTATTTGATAAGATAATTCATGTAAACTTCACTAGTCTTGTTAGACATCTAGATATCCAGATAAGAAAGATTCTAGGAAAACCAAGGATATAAATTGCAAGATGTTCTTCCCTAACACAGATCATTATCAGACTTTCTAAAGTCAACATGAAGGAAAATATAAATTCAGCAAGAGAAAACTTCTAATCTCCTATATAGGGAACCCCATTAGATTAAAAGCAGACATTTCAGTAGGTACCTTATAAGCCAGGAGGGACTGGGCGCTCTTCTTTTTTTGCAGTTTTTGGCCAGGGCTGGGTTTGAACCCTCCACCTCTGGCATATGGGGCCAGCACCCTACTCCTTTGAGCCACAGGTGCCACCCTGATTTTCAATCTTCTTAAGGCAAAAATTATCAGCCACAAATTTTGAATTCTACTGAACTAAGCTTAATAAATGAAAGATACATAAAGTCTTTCATAGACAAACAAACATTAAGGGACTTCATCATCAGTGGACCAATGCTAAAGAAATGCCCAAGGGAATTCTAAACATGGAAATGAAAAGTTGCTATTTGCCATCATAAAAACACTAGAAAGCTTAATGCCCACAGGTCTTATAAAACAATTACACAATTGAGACTACCAAACAGATAGGTTAAAAAAAAAAATCAGCAACGTGACAGGAACACAACTTCACATATCAATATTTTTAAATGCAAATAGACTAAATACTCCACTTGAAAGATATATATCAACAGACCAAATTAAAAAAAGTAGATTGAACCAAAGCTGTTAACAAGATACTTAGCTAACCGGTAAATTTTCTTATAGACTCAATATAGAGGGGTGGAAAAAGGTATTCCATGCAAATGAAAACCAAAATTGAGTAAGAATATCTGTACTTAGATAAAACAGACTTTAAAAAAACCACAGGGGAAAAACCAAACAAACAACAAAGAAGCATCTCAAAAGTCACCGTATATAGGGAAAATGGGAATTGTAAATAAATATATCTTTATTTACAAAATATTCATTATAAAATTTAACAAAATACTTACAAAATAATCTCTACATGTTGGCCACCTCTTTGTAAATTTCATACTAAAAATTTTGTAAATAAAAGTACATTTAGCAACTATTTTCCATTTTTCCTTTGTATGGTGAGATTTAGGACACCCTTTATAATGATAAAGGATCAGTTCACCAAAAAAATATAATAGTCATCAATATGAATGCCTTCAACATAGTAGAACCACCATTTATAAACGAAATACTACTAAATCTAAGCAGAGAGATTGACAATTATACAATAACTATAAGGAACTTCAACAATCCATTAATAGCACTATATAGACTAACAGGGTGAAAAATCAATAAGGAAATGCAGCATTTAAATTGGATTCTAGGCCAAGTGGACATAACAGCTAGAAAATTTAGAAAACAGACATTTATAAAACATTTTCAGAATACACATTCACAAATATTTGTGAAAACACAAATTCACAATACACATTCTTATTATTATTCCGTGAAACATTTTCCAAGATAGACTGTATGTTAGGCCACAAAACACGTGTCAAAAAATTTTTAAAAAAATTGAAATTATATCCAGTATCTTCTTAGACTACAATTCAAAAACTAGAAGTCAATTCTAAAAGGAATTTTCAAAACTGTACAAATACATGGAAATTAACAAATCTAATCCTGATTGGTCTTTGGGTCAATGATGAAATCAAGACAAAAATTAAAATATCTTTTGAAATGAATGAAAAAGCTCCAAGATACATTAAAAGCATTGCTGATTGAGGATTCACAGCATCAAATGCTTATATTATAAAAGAGGAAAGGATCACAAATTAACAAGGAACTAGAAACACAAGAACAAAGCAAACCCAAAGCCAGTACAAGAAAATATATAACAAAGATTAGTGCAAAACTAAATGAAATGAAAATTAACAAAATACAAAGAATCAATGAAAGAAAAATTGATTCTTCAAAAGGGTAAACAAAAGTGTCAGACTCTAGCTAGATTAACCAAGAAAAAAAGAGAGAAGATTCAAATAAGCATAATCAGAAATGAAAAAGGAGACAATAAAACTGATGGACAAAAGATCATTTAACACTATAAATATGTACATACCTGCCAATTAGAAAGTCTAAAGGAAATAGATAAATTCTTAGAAACATACAACTTCCTAAGATTGAACAGGAAAAAAATAGAAATCCTAATCAGACTAATAATGAGTAGAGAGATTCATTTAGTAAAGTAATAAAAATATCTCTCAACAGAAAAAGCTCAGGACCAGATGGAGTCACAGATGAATTCTGCCAGACTTATAATGAACACTGGGTAACAATCCTATTGAATTTGTTTGCAAAGATCAAGCAGGAGGGAATCCTCCCTAGCTCATTCTATGAAGTCAGTATTACTCTAATACCAAAGCCAGGCAAGGCCACAACAATAAAGAAAAGCATGGACCAATGTCCTTGATAAACATGGAAGTCAAAATCCTCAACAAAATACTAGTAAACCAAGTCCAACAGCATATCGAAAGGATAATATGCTATGATCATATGTGTTTTATTCCAGGGATGAAAGGATGGTTCAATATGCATGAATCAGTAAATGTGATTCATTTAGTGTGATCCACCAAATGAACAGAATTAAAACCAAAATTGTATAATCTCAAAAAAAGCATTCTATAATACTTATCATCTCTTCATAATAAAGACCCTCAAAAAATAAAGCACACAAAAAAATACCTGAAAATAATAAAAATTATATATGATAAATCCACAGTCAATATCATATTGAATGGGGAAAGCTGAAAGTATTTCCCCTAAGAACTGGAACAAAACAAGGATGACTACTTTTCATCACTTCTATTCAAACAATTCTGGAACTCCTTGTCAATGCAATCTTTCAAGAGAAAGAAATAAGGGGTATGCAAATCAAAAAAGAGGAAGTCAAATTATCTCTGTTTGCTGATAATACGTTCTTATACCTGGAAAGCTCTAAAGATGCCTTCAAAAGACTCCTAGATTTGACAAATGAATTCAGTAAAATCTTAGAATATAAAATCAATGTACAACAATTAATAACATTTCCGTTATTATACCAGTAATGATCAAGCCATGAAACAAATCAAGGACTCAGTCTCATTTACAATAGCTAACAAAACAAACACACCCCAAAAAACACCAACCTATGAATCTACCTTCCTCTACAAGGAAATCCAAAAAAACACTGGAAATCCAAAAAACATCTATGATGGAGGAAATCATAGATGCCACACAAAAATGAAAAAACCTTCCAAGCTCATGGATTAGAAGAATTAATATTGTTAAAATGCCCATACTGGCCAATGCAATCTATAGATTCGATGCAATTCCTATCAAAATACCACTGTCATTTCTCACATAATTAGGAAAAAAATCCTCAAATTCATATGGAACCAAAAAAGACAGCCAAACTGCCCAGATAAACTATAAAGAAAAAGAACAAACCCTGAGATATGACCTGACTTCAAATTATACTATAAGACTGTGGTAACCAAAACAGTGTGGAATTGGTCTAAAAATAGTCATATTGATCAATGAAATGGAATAGACAACCCAGAAATAACACACATCTACAACAAACTAGTATTCAACAAACTAGACAAAAACATACACCAGGGAATCCTATTCAATAAACGTTAAGAAAGTTGGATAGCTACATGCATAAGAGTGAAACCTGGGCCTCATCTCTCACCAGATACCCAAATAAACTAAGATGGAGTAAAGACTTAAATGCAAGACATGATACTATAAAAATCGTAGAAGGAAACCTAGGAAAAACTCTTTTGGAAGGTGGCCTAGGCAAAGAATTTATGAGTAGGACCCCAAAGACATAGGTACAAAGGCAAAAAATAGATAAGTAGGACCTAATTAAACTAAAAAACTCTGCACAACAGAAGCAATAATCAACAGAGTAAATTTACACCCTATAGAATGGGAGAAAATATTTGCAAACCATATATCCAACAGAAAATATATATCCAGCATCTACAAGGAACAAAACAAAACAAAACAACAACAACAAAAAACCCTATTAAAAAGTGGACAAAAGCCATGAACATTTTCAAATGAAGGCATAAAAATGGCCAACAGACATATGAAAATGTTCAATATCAGTAATCATCAGAGAAATGTAATGAAAATCACAGTGAGATATCATTTTAGTTAAGTAAGAATGGCCACTATTAAAATGTCAAAAATTGGCCAGGATTCAGACAAAAGGAATACTTGTACACTGTTGATGGGAATGTAAGTTAGTACAACTTCTATAGAAAACAGTATGGCAATTTCTCAAAGACCTCTAAATAGAACTATCATTCAATCCAGAAATCTCACTACTGGGTATCTACTCAAAAGAAAAGAAATCATCTTATCAAACAGATACTTGAACTCATGTTTATAGCAGCATTATTCACAATAGCAAAGATAGAAAATCAACCTAACTGTCCATCAGCCGATAAGTGAATAAATAAAATGTGGTGTATAGAGACAATAGACCTTCTGCAAGTTGACTACCCCAGAGACTGTAGCAAACTGGTCAGCAAATGGATGTGGTCAACAGAAGGAACTAGGGTATGTACTAACACATATCATTCCAGTCTCTGAAAATTAGGTCAGCTTATGGAGATGGTCAATGTAGGGAGGTGGTCAACTACAGAGGTTCATACGCACCCCCCACCTGCCCCACACAGACACACCACACCCTACAATATTATTTGGTATAAAAAGAATAAAAGAATTAAATCATATTTTTTGCAGCCACATGGATGGATGTAACTGGAAGCCATTATCTTAAATAATCACTCAGCGATCGAAAGTCGAATATCACATGTTCTCACTTTTCAGTGGGAGCTAAGAAATGAGCACACATGGGCATGGGGAACACACTAACAGACACTGTGGATTCGGAAGTATGGGAGGGCGCTGTGGGATGAGAGATTACCCAGCGGGTTCCTTCCATATATGAACTGAGTGAGGATGGCACAAAAAGTCCAGACCTCACCACTACACAACGTAGCCACCTAACAAATCTGCACATGTACCTCCTACATCTACATAAATAAAAAAGAAAAGAAAAACACACTCGACTAGCACTAGTTCTGAGTGTCTAAGTGGCCAATAGCGGAGACCAATGTTGATTTTCAAAACTGGAATGGTAAAGAAAGGGCAGCTGCCACTTAACTGGTGGACGCTTGATTACATTGGAGCGCTTCCATCATGGAAGGGGCTTCAGTTTGTTCTCCCAGGAACAGATTCGTTCTGGCTGTAGATCTGCCTTCCCACTCACTCTACTACTTTCATCACCACCATCTGTGGACTTAGTCAGTGCACATTCACCATGCTGGCTCCGTTCACCTCATAAGACTTCTGGTCAACATTCTTTTTATGGGAAAAAAAAAAGGCCAAATCAATAAATTTATGTCTGCAGAATTTATATACCCATCCCCCAGATGCAACTGTCCAGAATGAGACTGAATGGCATTGCAATACTCAATACTAGCGTGCATAAAGTCATTCTAACAATAAGAATCTCTGTGCCAAAGACATGCCAAGCAAATTTCCCCATCACCAAGCCCCCGAATAGAAATTTCAACTTTTAAATCCCCTTGCAAATTAAAGCACAAAGATGTTAAAATCCAAAATCAAATGTTCTTGAACTGAAAGTTACATTTCAGAGCTCAAGCATTTCGATTTAAAAACCAGCAATCATGTTCCAAAAGCTCTTGTTTCCCTTAGTTTCAGGCAAAATAATTCTTTTAACCTGAAGGGAGGTGAAATACTTTCAACAGTCTGGGCTATTTCTCATGGGGATAGATCCCATCTTTTTCAGAGCCTCACAGCTTGGATTAGTTCAACTCCACATAACCCTGTAAGCCTCATTTATGAAGGATGTAGAGATAAAACAAGAGACACAGATCATCCCAACATTAATCCCACACTAACAACATTTAGAAAACAAGCTGTTCCTGGCTCCTCAATTATTATCCTTGCCAAAATTATCTCCCTATTATTTAGTACTTAATGTTGCCAAAAATAGCAGATACACAACATGTCAGAGGGAAGGAGCAAATCATACTGGCTTCGGCCTCAATGAAATGCCACTTGGCTATTGCCAGTGGTCACAATTACAGAAATTGAGAATTTCTACTCAAGGCGAAAATAATCTCGAATTAGTTCATAGAACATTTACACGTCTTGTGTAATTTTTTTGGTAAAATTTCCACATCAGGGTGGAGAAAACCTCCTTGTTCATACTATCTCTTCCTTACGGTCATATTTGATCCATTGATCCTTTCGGAGAGAAGTTTTCCAAGATAAGAAATTTGCTGGGGTAGAGACTTGTGCTACTAATTTCACACTTTCTCTTCAGCATGTGTTTTCAACCCTGATTCTATTGTCCTTTTATACATATAGGAAATTGTTCAGGTCAAAGGAACTTGGCATATAGGGAAGGTTTCTTCCTACCATGCATATATTTAGTCAACCCCAAGTCCAGGCTAAACTGCGTAGTGGATGACTAGAGCTTGAGGACTAACCTAGGACTCCAAGGTTAGCCCCTCCAGTGTCCTTCTTAGCCCTTAACACAAACCCAAAATTTGGGCAATGAATGTACCACAATCCACCTGGGCGTGGCCTAACAATATAAAGCTGACATGTTGCCTGCACACTGTATCATGTTAAAATCACACATATTGCAATTCTGAAGTGCCAAATATTATTCTTTCCCATGACATCCAGAAAGCTTGTAGAGACTTTCTTACCTACAGTCAAAATCATGCCAGAGTTGTGCCTTGGAATAAGTTAAGCAGGTCGCAGCTGAATTTTGAAGCAAATCATACATTCTAAAAGCTCACCTTATTTTTTCCAGACCCTCATAGGTGAAGTCCACTGAAGCATCTCATAGGCCTCTGTTTGTTTGCCAAACTATTGGCTTCTTTGCTGAGGCCTACTCTTTTTTTTTTTCTGTTTTTGGCCAGGACTGGGTTTGAACCCACCAGCTCTAGCATGTGGGATCGGCACCCTACTCCTTTAAGCCACAGGTGCTGCCCAGCTGAGGCCTACTCTTTGCATAGATCCCAGCTTCTAGAAAATAACCACTTTGTTATTTTATCTTTGCGCACGCGAACACACACATGCCATGAGCTTTGAAAAATGATAATGAGTAACTTGTAAAATTCAAGGCAAAGTGTCTGTCTTCTAAATGGATAAAGAAAATGACAATGAGAAAAAGAATTCATTCCCATAGTAAGAACAGAAATAGACTAAAAAAGCAAAATCACAAACATAAAAATTTAGGAAGTATAAAACAAAATGGCAAAAATAAAATCAACCATCTGTTTTGATAGTAAATATAGGTGTGAAATATGGTGCCTTTTAAAGAAGTAAAATTTGAGTCAGACGTGGTCCAGTACTATAGTCCTAACACTCTGGGAGACTGAGGAGGGAAACCACTTGAGCTCAGGAGTTCAAGACCAGCTTGAGCAAAAGTAAGACCTCCATCTCAACTAAAACTAGGAAAATTACAGGCATTGTGGCGGGCCCCTATGATCCCAGCTACTCAGGAGGCTGAGGCAGGAGGATTTCTTGAAATCAGAAGTTGGAGGTTGCTTGAACCCAGGTGTTTGAGGTTGCTGTGAGCCAGGCGGATGCCACACCACTCTAGCCTGGGCAACAGAGTGGAGTCTGTCTCAAAATAAAATAAAAAGTAAATGAAGTCATAAAATTTAAAAATGAAATTTTTAAAAAATCTAATAATTAATTACTGCACTTTCAATGTAATATATGTTAAAAATCAACACGTATAAGTTGCAATAAGAAGCAATATCTCTACCAGGAAATACTAATAAAGGAAAGCAAAGGGAAAATAATATCAGACGTAGCATATTTTAAGGCAAAGATCTTTAAAAGGAATAAAGTTAAGACATTTTATATTGTTAAAAGGTTAAATCTATAATGAAAATATTATCATAAAATGTCTTTTATTTACCAACTAGTGAAACTTAACAACATGCTATGGAAATAACAGTAATTGACAAAAAATTGTCTATTTTGTCTAGAATATTTGTGGGAAGTTATTTCTCACCTAGTCTAATTTGTATAATTCACAAACATTGTAAAAAAAAAAAAAAACCTCCAGCACACATAGGCAATAATATATGTACATTCTAAAGAAAAAATAACGCTGCAAATATACTTTCCACCCCTCCAGGAAACTGAATATTACATATAGGTTATGACCGTTTATTTGTCCCTCTACCAACTTTCAATTCTTTGGCCAGGAAGTGACATGTCACTTCTATTCATGGCCCACTTATTAGGACTAGTCACTTGGCTCCAGCCTAAGTGAAGGGAACTGGGAAGTGAGTGGGAAGCCCTGAGTACTTGGTGAATCCTAACTTCCCTGTCACTTCACCACAATAAATACCAAATATAAATCTGTCACCGTGCTTCTGGGGCCATGATTTGTTCTGTTTGTCTATTTGTCTCTCCTTGTTTTACAACCATACCATATTTATTACCATATATTTAAAATAAGTCTGCCTATTTGGCACATCGGATCTTTCCCATTTGTTATTCTTCAAGATTATCTTGACACCTACATAAAAAATGTAAAATCAGGTGGAAAAGTTTTGACTGTTAAATCTGTTAAAATTTTGATTGAGCATGAAGTGAGGCACGGAATCATTTGGGGGAGAATTGACTTTGAATATATGGAATAGTAAGAAAGCAATTGTTAAAGACAGAAAAGGCTCCTGGAAGTACAAAACGTATGATGGCAGGAATAAAAGCTTCAACAAAAGGAAGGACTAATGAAGTCAAGGAAATTTGCCATAAGCTAAAACATAAATAAAAAGACAAATGCAATTTTAAGATAAAGTCAAGAAAATTAGATGATCTATCCAGGGAATAAAATGTCTATTTGAAGACAAAAGAAAAAAGATATTCGAAGCAATACAAGACACCACTTTGGAACTGAAGGACGTGGAACTTAAGATTTAAAAGGCCTATCAAATACCAAAGCACAGCCAAGAAAAGAGTAATCACACTAAGGCATATTATTGTGAAATTTCAGAAGGTCTTATGCAAAGGATGAAAAATCATAAAAACATCTCAATAGAGTGACTGGCAGCTAAAAGTCAATAGTGTGATGCCTTCACAACTCAAAGAGAAAATGTCTTCGAAACTGGATTTGATAACCAAACTATTAAGTATGGATCAAAGCCTTTGTTAGACACAAAGTATTGTAAAGCATCACTTTATTTGAGTCATTTCTCTGCACTCTTTCTGAAGGAGAGACAGGACTATCTGACCCAGCAGAACAGACAAATGAAATCTAGAAAGAGAACAACATGGGATCTGGAAGAGGTAATCTTTGTAAAGAATTCAATCTTCATTGAATATGGAAATTGTTCCTGGTCTTTATCAAATATTAAGAAATCTATCATGGTATATTTTGTATATAATTGCTATACAGATTGCTAGAAGCAGAATTATTTTGCCCAAATGATATACAAACTCTTAATATGTATTGTCTAATTTTTTAATGTCCTCTCATTATAGTTTCCACCTCCCCGTGGGAGTGGCTTGGAGGTTGTCTGCTTCCTCTTTTAAGATTCTACCTGCCCCTGAAATTGATTGCTTCCAGGAAGATTAACTTCCCAGATAGAATGGTGTAGTTGTTCTCTCAGGAAAGTCACAGGAGCCATATTTCTAAGCAAGACTCTTATTACAAGCTTTTCACACTCGTTGCATTATTACAAACTCTAAAGGAAGGAGAGTGCCCACCGTATTTCAGTATACTTGTTCTTTTCATGTTTGCTATATTGCTGGGAATGCACCCACATTGCCTCCCAGAAAAAGTTAAGTGAATTTAACTTAAACGTGGCACTAGTGTTAGATGGCACATATCTAAATTTAACATTTGAGAGCTAAAAATGGCACATTAATTTTTCTAAATAAAATTAAATGTTGCCTCAAGCCCACTAACTATAGTATATATGAAATCTAAGTAGTTAACATCAAAGCCTGTGACAATCACAAAGAAATTTTTTCTTGTGCCTGTTTCATTGTCATGTAGAGTAGGGCTTGGTTGATGGGTTCTGAAAATAAACTCTCTGATGTCTGCCTTTCTATTTAAAAACCTTCACCACCTGGCATCTAACTCCTCTGTTGAGAAGTGCTCAAAGCACATCTATGAATCAGGAATAGTGACAGAGAGGAAGCCTTCCAGGATAATATAAAGAGAAGGCAGAACAGAGATGTCAGTCTGAGACAAAAGTGTTGGGTTCTATCAACCTGAGGTCTTCCAGGTAACATCAGGTCTTCTGCTTTATATTGGCTTTTCCATAAATCTCAATCCTAATAACAACGGCTATGCAGGGAAACCCCGCATTGAAATGCCCTGACTTCTAGAAAGACAATTATGACTCATTATTCACGTGCTCTTTTTTTAACACTCTGGATATCACAGGAAAATGTCGAATGAGTGGACATGGATGACAAGTTATTATAGAATGTCTTTATTAGGCCAAGCTGACTGAATGAAGTGAATCGTGGTGAAATGGTTGAGGGATAAAGAGAAAACTGTATTTATAAAGTTCACTTTGAAGAAGCTAAATTTCTTTTATCAGAAATTAAGTGTACAAAATATACTGAAATACCAACAATATTGAAAAGAGCGTTTGAACCTAGCCATTTTTAATCTATCATAAAGTTCCGGTAAAATAGCAAATTGGAACTGTCTATGCCCTGATCGTAAGTCCACAGAAAAAAATGTCAAAGTGCACATCAAAGCTTAGTGTAGACATAATAAACCCTTGAGTTTGAAGTTATTTGACAGTTGTGACTGCCTGTAGATTCCATGAAATGTCATCTATCATGGAGAGGACAAAGGAGGTCGTGATGGTTCTCTGTCTCTCCCAAACAAGGTTTTCAGCATCTGGGAATAGCTATTCCACTCTCCATGTGAGGAAGATTGGGGTTCTCCTTCTTTATGGCCAGGTTAGTCAGTGTTGATTTCTTTTTTTCATGACAGGCACCTATGGAGTGGAAGCTTCAGGAGCTAGGCAAATTAGTTTAACTCCTTATAGTTCTAATTTTTGATGTTTAATTCATAAAAACAAATTATTTATTATGTATTTCAACTTTCTTACTATAAAACAAAAGGATTTGAAAGGAGTTACTGGAAAAAAAGTAGAACAATAGGGCGGTGCCTATGGCTCAAAGGAGCAGGGCGCTGGCCCCATATACTGGAGGTAGCCGGTTCAAACCCAGCCCTGGCCAAAAACTGCAAAAAAAAGAAAAAGTAGCACAATAAAAATGACAATGTGGAAAAGAAACTAGAATTAAAAGGAGAATAGCAAATATATTACATCCTAGGTTAGAATTGACACAAGTCCTACCTAGATTCCAAAGTGAACAGAATATGTGCCATCTCTTAAGGGAGATATTATCAGTTCCTCAACCCACACAAAGCCTCCAGTGTTCCCAATGCTTAAATACATTTTCTTCTATGACATGAGGCTGGATCTATAGAGTGATGTAATGCACAATGTTCATAAAGAAATGTTAACAACAAATTCAGATCCTCATTTTGTTTGGCTTAGAAAGTCCAAAGCTGAACGTTCGAATACAGCCCAGCGTAGGGGAATCTATGATGTGCTAAGGTGCTCTGATTGACTTATGAAGCCGTCATATAATATTTTTATCCAAAGATGCATTTAAATTACTGAGGAGAGTGGCCATACAGCTGGTCTCCTAAATTACCTTGTTGAAATGTCTTGCCTTTTCACCAGGACTTTGATAGAAGCTTTATGCCAGACTCAGCATCAGGGCAATTTTATCCAGGACTAGAAAAATAGATAGACTCTACTGTTTATTAGAGAGACAGCAGGATAAGTTCTTTAGCTTTGGAAAAAAAAAATCTGTTTGAAATGCCAAGACAGGGGAACTGAAAGGGTGCCTGTAGGCACAACTGGCCTTTCAGGAAGTCAATTACAGCGCCTTCAGCTCCTGTACTCATGCTTGGATGCGGATTCAAAGTGCCTCACTGTGGAGCATGACAAACAGGGTTTTATTCTGAAAAAGCTTCATAGCGTTTGTTTCCAGATGCCCACCAGGACAGGTGAAAAACTGCGGTCAGGCAACAGAACAAGAGCCAAATACTGAGAACATGACTTCCTCCCGTGGCTGCCAAGATGACTTAGGACGAAATGCGGTTTTGTGAAACTGATCAGATAAATATGCTAGAAAGCAGGATTTGAAACTGACTAGTTAAATAAGTACAGTCCGATACTCATGAAAAAGTTCTTTCCAAGACAAATTTTTAAAAGTAATGTTAATTAATGTTTTGGAAATAAAAAGACAGCAAAACCACTGTTTCTTCAGCTCATTCCTGTGAGCATACAGAACAATACTTCTCCTTATCTGTATTTTAAGAAAATCATACAACCATTTCATCTAAAAGTGGGGTGAAGAAATTAAGATATATAAGGTGAAATGAAAAAGGAGAGACTAAAGCACCCCTTTGCTTTTAGCTGTGGGGTTTTACAAAATTTAAAGACACATTCATTACAATTTATTCTGAGACTTTCCAACCACTTTATTTTCTCAATGTTTTTTCGCCATTGCCCCAATACTTAAAGTGTCTTAAAGAGCAAATTGTTTAAGTGGTTATGGAGAAAGTCTATTACATTGGTCGCTCAACCTTTCTTCACAAAACACCAATAGACTGGAGGACTTAAACAGCAGAAATTCATTTCTCACAGTTCAGGAAACTCTAAGTCTGAGATCAAGGTCTAGCAGGGCCGGTTTCTGGCGAGGATCTTCTTCCCAGTTTATAGAGGATGGCCTTTTAACTGAGTCCCTGTGTGACAGAGAGGAGAGAGAAAGAGAGAGAGAGAGACAGAGAAAAATCAAGAGAGCTCTTTGGTGTCTGCTCACTCATCCCACCGTGAGAGCCTCACGCTCCTGGCCTCGTCTAACTCTTCTTACCTCCAAGGACCCCATCTTCAAATACCGCCCCACCAGCAGTTAGTGCTTCAGCAAATCAAATTTAGCAGAATGCAAACATTGAGTCCATATCATCTACAAAACTGAAATTCTCAAAAAAAAGGAAAATCACAGTATCAAAACTAAGAAATGGCAAGCATAGAAATGGGAACAGGTGACTGGATAAGGAGTATTTGAGAATGTTGCTAACAAGAGAATCTGTGAATCAGGGCAGGAAGCTAGGTCAGTTAAGTCCCTTTTCAGAGAAGACTGACATAGTGTGGGTCCCAAAGAGCCTCTGTCTGTCCTCCCCGCGCCCTCCTCCTTTAACTACCTGGTTTGCGGGAGGGGAATCGCAGGGCCGCTTCTCTTTCTTCATGTTCTCGGTGCTTCCTGTTTGTAAAGTGAATTTGCTGTGCATTGCAGCTCCTCTCAGGAGCTTCCTTGTGTATTTATGAGATGGTCTCTGTTGAGGACCCCCAGCAGCTGAAAGCCTCTCAGAGATAGGAACTGTGTTGCTTACTTCCTCTGTACACAGAAGGTCTGAATCACAAGCCTGCTTCATCGTGCCGTGTAACATTAGAGCTTTGCAATTATTTAATACAATTCTTGCCCTTCTCTCACATCATTTTTCAGAGGAGACATCCTACTTTTTTCTAGCTTCATCGTCTAAAAATTAATCTCTTTTCTATACATGTCTTTGTGGTCTTCAACATTTTTGTGTGCAAAAATCAGCTGTATTTGACATTTAGGGATTTTTTTTTTTTAATACAGCACTTGAGAGTTTCTTAAACTATGCTTTAAAGAAGATTGGGTTTTTATTGTATGGGGATTTTAAAAAATTCGATCTATCTTTAAGTGGAATGACAGGTATTTAATGCTGCCTTCGTCAAAAACGTATCAGTGTTAAAATGAATTATGAAAAATTGGGATTTTGACTCCAATGCCATCACAAAATGTCACCAGAAAGTATTGATCTCTGACAAGCTTTACTCTTGAGAAAGTGATCATTATGTGTCAGAAAATAAGATACCCTTTTCATAATCATCTCTCTCTCTCTCTCTCTCTCTCTATATATATACACACACACACACACACACACACCCACGTGTACATATATTTCTCATGTCTTTTGTGAGATGTGATCAGTGCCTTGGAGGAAACGAAAGCTTTCTTTTCTATTTCACAATAGAGCTGCATCAAGAAAGAAATCATAGTATTTTAGACAACATATTTCCACAATATTTTTCTGTTTACAAGTAATGTCTTCTAATTATAAAATATTTGGAAAACATGAACACTATGCAATTAAAAATAAAAATCACCTGAAATGTGGCTTTAAATAGCATAAACATTTTAGGATATTTCATTTTAGTCTTTTCTGTATGTGTCTAAATGTACTTTACCTCTCATTGTGTGTTCACTTCTGTCTGTCTGTATTATATAACATTATATTAACACCATATCTCAAGAACATAAAATACTCTATTACTAAAAGTCTTATTAAGACAGTTTATATATATATATATATACACACACACACACACATATATGTGAGCATGTAAAATATATATAATTCACCTATTCAAATTATATAATTCATGGTTTTGAATACATTCAAAGAATAGTGCAACCATCACCATAATAAATTTTAGAACATTCTCATTATTTAACAAAAAAAAAATCTGATTTTTAGCTATCACCTCCAATCATCCCATCACCCAGCTCTAGGAAGCCACTAATCCATTTTCTGTGATTTACCTGTTCTGGACATTTTCCATAAACATAATTATACTAAGGGTGCCAAAAAAACAATGTACACATTTTAAGCAATGTTGTCTATGTATAACTTTTCGAAATTGAATTGAATTACCATAGCAATGTGGTATGACGTTTGCTGGAAAGATGTCATTAATAGCATCATGTCATCATGCTATTATCACCATGGGACAGGCAGGACAGGCAAAGAAAACGTGGAAGCACAATTGTCATTGGAGGAGACCATTTGCATGGGCATTTGACATGCAAGAATGTTGTGGAAGTACGAAGACAAAGGAGGCAAGAATATGCAACAGAACTTCCAACGCCTGAAAATTGCACACACTAGTGAGAAGTTTGAGACACATGGTACTGTGTGGGATGTGCACAAGGGAAGATCAGAGACCTTGCCCAGCAGCATGTCCTGCTGCTTCTGCTATTTTTTTGGAAGCGTTTACACACTCACCACAGAAGTCTACCAAACAGTGTGTATGCGACACAGGAGTTAGCAGAACAAGCACACAACACATTCTTAAAACAGCAAGATAGAAAGTTTTCATCCCGATATTATCACATGCACTGATATGGGAGAGGCTATCACACGGTGAGAATTTGCCAGGACAATGGGTAAGACAAAGAGGCATGGTTGAGTCTCCCACCCGGTCTCCTAACTTAACACCTCTTAACTCTCCTAGGGAGACCTTAAAGGATGTGGTGTACCACAGAAAACTGGCCACACTGGTGGTAGTTTGGAAAGAAATTGGAACAGCATGTGCAGCAATGCAAGTGGACACTTTGGTCACCATTGTTCAAGCAGGAGTTCACCATGATCAGAAGTGTCTGGATGCTGATGGTACCTACTTTCAGCACCTCTTGTAATTTCAGAAGTCAAATGTGATTGGTATTCATCTGCTGTTGTTGGCATGTATTATTACAATTGTAATAGTTTTTTCCTTTCATAAAAATATGTATACATTTTTTAGCATCCTCTGTATATCACATGTCCTTCTGTGCCTGACATGCTTCATTTAGCATCACCTTTTCAAGGATCATTCACGTTATGTAATGTATCAGTACATACTTCACTTTGTTATGGTTGAATAGTATTCCATTGTAGAGGTTATGTTTCTAAGGTAAGTCCTTAGAAAACAGTGATATTTATTTTAGGTTTGTCATACTTAGTGCAATTAGTTTATGGAATAAATGGGGATGATTTTCAAAACTTTTTATCAAGTCAAATATATTGAATATATTGATTTCTTTCCATTCTCAGATTTTCTCTCTTCCCTATTCATTCAAGTATTTGTTGACAGACTACAATATATCAGGCTTTGTGAATATAAAATGAACAAAGTCAACACAATTCTTCCTTTTATAGTTTTGTAAGGAGTTCAACATTAACAAATAACTGTACTAATAAAGATAGAATTAAAATTAAAAAGAACTATCAATTCCCTCTAGTCAAAATATACTTTGTAGTGAAACAGAGGTGGGTTTATTGATTTCTTGCTATGAGGAACAACTCACAGTGGACCACAGAGCATCTCTATGAAAGGGTGTAAAATGTATTAGGAAGAGGTTACAGAATTGGGGCTTATGTAGATAATTTTACAGAAGCTGTGAAAAAGTATTGTTTTGCTCTTAGTTAAGTGTGGTCAAGTAAGGGCTACTCTGTGATTGGAGTATCTTCACAATTTTTATCTAAGGCAGGTTAAATAAAATAGAGTAATGCCAAACCTAGTACAAAAGAAGCACTAGTTACTCATACCAGCTAAATGTCTGATCATTCTGTGGTTTGGACTGTGTTCTTGATTTTGGCTGTGTTTCATCAAACATAATTATGGAGTGATTTGTTTTTGTCCTGCTCTCTCATCATTACAGACTGGACTTGTCTGATGCAGTGTTATGTGAGATTCCTTATGATTACCAGAACCCCAGGGCTCAATTATAGGAACCTTGCCAGCTTAGCTGATAGCCATTAGGAGTGCTCTTGTCTTTCTTTGTAACCCTTCCTGGCCACGGGTAAAGAAAATAGATCTGAAGGACATGAATGTCCAAAATCTAGGTCATGTTCACAATTTTGCCAATCAAGAGTTTGTCTAGAGAAAATTGTCTATAGTCCTTCTTGCTCCTTCTTTTAGAGAAGTAGTTGAATCATTTGACATGAAAATGTCTATGAACTAACATATAAAACAATACTGGGATTATCTTCTGACCAACTACAACTAAGAAAATCACCAGAAAAAAAAATTGTAGTAATTGATTCTTCTTAAGTACCTAAAGACAAGAGTGTAAATTACTATATGTGTCAACATTCATCTGGGTCTTGTCTAGAGACTTGGTTGGCTTTTTTTCCCATAGTCATGGGATTTTTACTCGAAATTTAATATGCAATATTTATTTAGGTGTAGTCAGATGTATTTCTCATAAGCGTAAATTGCCCCTTGCCTAGCTAAAAGAAAATAAATTTGACCTTATTTGTTCTTGTTCCTGATGAGTTAGGTTTTGCTGATAGGGTTGACAAGTCTGGCTGCATGACTTATGCACAAGGGAAAGAAATAATAGTAGGGCCATTTATTAAAAAAAATTAACAATTTCAATATGGCAATAGCATATATTAAACCTTAGGCATTTGATCCAGGGCATTAAACCTCAAGCACAGTGAGCTCCCTAAGGTGAGAGCTACGTGAGACTGCATAGGTCACATGCCAATGAATACTTGCAAGGACTTCAGTAGAAGTGTTCTGTTGACACTGGGTCATGGTATAAATTTGTATAAGACAGAAATATGGGTTAATTATATGATAAATAATCATGAGGAACCTATATAAGGATATTTTGGAGACCATGAAAATCCATCTTGTAGAACTCTATCTAGAGGGAGTGCAGTTGACTGAGGGCCTTGATTATTGTTCTTTGAAATCCATCACCAAGTTTGAGCTGATACCATGCTTACATAGGTTCAGTGACTCTAAGGCAGTTCTGACTCGGGGATGTAGGGAACTCCTCTGATGAGCAACTATGTCTAATCAGCTCTCTAGGGGGTCTTTCTGGACATTCATTAGACTGAACACCAGTCTAGTACGCTTCTGCACAACTTCCCTTTTCTCTCCAGCAATGTTGAGTCAATATCACTACCAATTTATATTTTCCATTATAGATAAAATCCTGAAACATTTTTCTCAAATTCTGTTACTACTATATCTATCTTCTTAGGTAATGGTGCAAAGCATATAATAAGTCTTTCATTTCATTTGTTTTCATAATATTTTCTGTAAGCCATTAGGAATCACTATAGTGTTTGAAGTCATGGACTAATCCAAACTCATACCTCATTTTAATATAAATGTTGCTCCTTTATCTTTTCCTAGCTAGCAGATCTTGACAAAAGCAATTAATTTTGCTATTGAAACTGATTTAATTTCTGGGAATGGCTTATATTTCAAGAGTAAATTAAGGTCTATTATAACTTGCTTGGCAAACCTATTTTTTTTTAAGTTAAACTATCAACAATAGAAATTTAGTAATAGCTAAGGGAATCTATAATAGTTTTTGGTAGGGTTTGGGGCTGGAAGAGTTTTCTAACAGAGGTGAACAATTTTGGTGTCCTCCTAGGAAGTGGCTGCTCTAAAGAGTGTTGTTGTAATGAGTAGAGATGTATCAAGAAGAAAGAAGGTGACTAGCCAAGAAATTGCGACTGTCTATTAGTAGAAGCATTTTCATGGGAAATTATAAATTTGAGAAGAGTCTCTAGAACTGAATCAACTGAGACTTCCCTGAAATTGAGATTTACCCCTGCTTTTATGGTTAATGGATGAGGTGAATCGGTTACTGGATCTAAAGAAGACTGAAGTGGGCAATGGGCTTCTCATAATTTCTGTGTATTGAGTGAGTACCCCAATAATCTATGTAGATTTTCCATGAATAAACATGAAAGGGGTTTTATAAATCAAGAGTCCTGAGTGGGGGATTGGTGTGCTCTCTCTTACCCAGTGGGCACAATGTAAGTATATGCAGCATACCTCCATCATGGGACACGCACTACAATAGGGTCTTTACCTAACAGATGCAAATATTGTAACTTAATCATTTGTACCCTTACATTCATCTGAAATTGTTTTTAAAAGGGGAAAAAAAGAAGCCTAGAACAAAATCTTTTCATAGTCATTTTTTATGCTACTGTTCTGCTTAAAGACAAGCATTAAAAGAATATTTAGGAAACAAAGGCAACCTCTCTTAACTGGCTTAGGTCAGTTTAGTCATCATGTGGAAAGAAGACCCAAATTTTCATTGTACACTTTTTGGGCATTAGTTATTTAATAACTTGCAGTAAAAGAGTCCCTTATATACCTTTATATGTATTAGAAATATGTGAATCTATAAATGGGTAACATATTTAAAGCATTTAATTATACCTTTGAAATGTAATTAACCCATCAGTATGTTTTTATTTCATTATTATCATTATTATTATTATTATTATTTGAGACAGAGTCTCAAGCTGTCACCCTTGGTAGACTGCCATGGCATCACAGCTCGCAGCAACCTCCAACTCTTGGGCTTAAGCAATTCTCTTGCCTCAGCCTCCCAAGTAGCTGGGACTACAGGCACCGCCACAGTGCTCAGCTACTTTTTTTTTTTTTTGGTTGCAATTGTCATTGTTGTTTGGCAGGCCCAGGCTGGATTCGAACCTCCCAGCTCCGGTGTATCTGGCTGGCACCCTAGATGCTTAAGCTATAGGTGCCCAGCCACCCATCAGTATGTTAAACAGAAAAAACTATATACTATATTTAATTTACTATTTTTATAAGTGGTGAAAACTTTCTAAATATTAAAAGAGAGAATTTTATCCATTAGTATGCATGTACATTTATATTTCTCTGTAGAGCCACTTCTGCTAATAGCTTTAACCATAGTTACTGACTTTTTTCCTGTAGAAATTAGGGAAAAATAGAGAATAAATGAATAAACAAAACAAAACAAAAAGTGTTGTTAGCTTTTTTTCTCTGTGAGCACTCATTTAATGAGTGCTTCATTTCCTTTTGCTTTTCTTTCTTTATTTCTTCCTTTTTTTTTTTTTTGGACAGGGCTGGGTTTGCATCCACCACCTCTGGCATATGGGGCCGGTGCCCTACTCCTTTGAGCCACAGGCACTGCCCCATTTCATGTAATTTCAACTCTGTGAGATACTACATATACATATATGTGCATGTATAAAGTACATCCCAAAAGAATTTTAGTATTTGTTAATCTATAGACCTAAAAATTAGAATAAATTATAATTCTGGGTTTTAACCATTTTTTGTGTCTTTTTCTTACTATAAGTTCTCCATTTGTCCAAAGATGATTTATTAACTAACTTAAACTTCTGTCTAAGACAGCTTTGTCTAATAGAAATATATTTTATTTAACCCAACATATCCAAAATATTGTAACTTCCAGAGTATAATTAATATAAGAATCATTCATGAGGTACTTAACATTCTTTTGATTTTTCTTATCCTAAGTCTTATACTAAATTATCTGGTATCTGATTTACCTTCCTGGCACATCACAATTTGATCTAGAGACATTGCAAATCTTTGATGACCACAAGTAGCTGGTGTCTACCATGTTGCATCATATGGGCTTTTAAAGAGTTAATGAAGAATCTAGGAATTATAGTTTTAACTAATGCGTTAAGATCTTACAATCTTAGACATATTATGAGTTTCACAAAATTAAACTTTTTAAAGGTCATTCATTATGACCATTTCACTTAGTCGCATATAATTTCATATATTTTTAAATTTTTTAAGCAAACTGTTAAATCCACGATGTAAAAAACCCATCATAGGAAATTTAAATCATGGTAAATTTCACTTTACTCTTACCAAGTCAAAATTCATAAAGATCTTACATTTATAGGAAAATTAAATGCTGATGACTCTCCAAAACACGTCAAAATGTAGTCTTTTACATACATGGACATTTATATAATTATTAACCAGGATTATCCATAATTTACAAATTCTTTTTTTTGTTGTTGTTGTTTTTGAGACAGAGCCTCAAGTTGTCCGCCCGGGTAGAGTGCTATGGCATCACAGCTCACAGCAACCTCCAACTCCTGGACTCAAGTGAGTCTCCTGCTTCCGCCTCCCAAGTAGCTGGGACCACAGGCACCCACCAAAATGCTTGGCTATTTTTTGGTTGCAGCCATCCTTGTTGTTTGGCGGGCCTGGGCTGGATTCAAACCCGCCACTTTAGGTGTATGTGGCTAGCACCTTAACCACTTGAGCCACAGGCACCGAGCCTATAAATTCATATATTACAATTTCATGCCTTCATTCACTCACACACTCAACAAATATTTACTGATCACCTATTATACGCCAGCACAGTTCTAGATGCAATTCCTGCCCCACCCAGGAGACAGGTACAGTCAAATCATCACACCTCAAGAGTAGAAATGCCACAGTAACAAGGGCCAACAAGGGGAGAATGGTGGCTCTGTGCTTGCTCAAGACCAGGCATTTAACAGAGTCACCATAACCAGAGAACTGACTTGTGAGCTGGGGTCTGTAGGAGAAAGTGGATGTAAGCAGGCAATGAGGAGAGAGAAGCACAGTCCAGGGCTCCAGGAAAGCAAGTGCAACCGCCACACTGTGAAACCTGGGAGGTACCGGTATCCGCTGCAGTGTGCTGGAAGTGGAGGTTAAGGAAGGCAGGAAGGCTGCAGCAAAGGAGATAAAACAGGGGATGGCACAGGGGACTTGGAGGTCACTCTAATGAGCTACTTTCATTTTTTATCATAAATCAATCTAAAACAGATTGTACTGGAGAAGGGGAGAAAGTTGGGAGAGCAATAGCAACATGACTACATTTACAGTTTTGAAAACCACCTGCTGGCTGCATTGAGAGGGGCACAGAGCAGATTGCGGTGATTCAGTGAAGGGCTGTGGCCGGAGCCTAAAAAGACGTGGTGGCCGCTTCCAGGTAGATTGGAGGTGGTTGAGCAGAGAAAGCGGCCAGTCCCCAGATCAGTTTAATCAAATCTTCACCTAGGAGAAGAGGAACTTGCCTCTTCAATAAACTTGATCAAGGACATATATTCCTTTGGGCGTAAACAAAAATAAGGAGCTCAAAACATCTTCCCTGAAAACATTAGAGAACAGTCAAATTAGTAAAACAAACAAACAAACAAAATCACTCTTTTTTATTTACTTGGGGGGTTTTTCTAGGTTCTCTGAATGGCTAGGAATTACTGATTCAAGAAATGGGTTTAGTCACCAGTTGGTATCAGTGTCAGTAGATAAACTTTCTCCATCCCCCAAAGTAGGAACTACAGGATTACATTTGGATACAGACTCTATCCCTCCTACGTGTGCAAAGATGGGCAATTCCTCATTACTTTCAGCCTCACATTTCTAATTGTGAGGTGGTAATAATAGCACCTGTCCTCCAGGACTGTTATGATAATTAAAATTAACATGGTTTAAAAGCTGAGCATATTGTATGCAATCAATTAATGGCAACTATTAAGATTAGTGTTCAAAATATTTTATAGCCTGATTCTGAACTTTCATGATTTTTGAGTAGCTGAAACATAAAGCTCCATCGTTGTATAAGCCGGTAAGAATTTAAGCCTCCGTTAGCATCAAGTAGGCCTGGTGAGAATGCAGACCCTGAGTCCCCCCTGCCCCAACCCTACTGAACTGGAATCCTTCGAGGATTCCAGCCTGAGTGTGTGTATTGCAAATAGGTCCCTTTGGTGAGTCTTACATACATGACAATTTGAGATGCCATCACCATGTGGGATGAAGGGGCAGGGGACATAGTGCAGGAGAGAGAGAAGAGGAAGAATTCAGACAGGGTCTAAAATGTGACCCCCAAAATGATGCCAATGGGGAAATGTTGAGGGCTCCAATGGCCTGGTGATCCAGACATTATTGAGGAAGAGAGGATCAGCAGCTTCCCTTAAAGCCTACCAGGGCATTGTCAGGTCTGGCTGGCACTGCTAATGAATGTTCAACTGTCAAGACTTTAGTAAAGACAGAAATTCAACTTAAAAAGTTACTCAAGGAAAAATGAGTTCTGATGCCCTATCAAACAGTAGGGTGTGCACAGTCAACAAGAGGCTATTGTAGATCTTTAAATAACCAGGAGGAATTGTGAGTGCTCGCACAGCAAAGAAAGGACAAGTGTGTGAGATGAGAGATGGGCTAAATACACTGGTGTTATCAGTACACAATGTGTACACAACATATCGCCTTGTTCCCCATAAACAGGTAGAGTTATTATGTATTAATAAAAATTATAAAAAGAAAAAAGGCAAAAAGAAGACCCTAAGCCTCTGAGGTAACACAGATATGAATAAATCAGGAGATAACAGAAGATACTGCACTGAAGTCCCTACCATTTGGTTGAATGATTGCAAGCATAGCAGGAAACTGAGGGTGAATGTAAAATATGTGACAAGACAGGAGATGTTGTAGTCATCGGAGTCCATAGATCTGCTTTGTTGCATCTTTCCAACAAAATCACAAGTAAAATACAAAATGATGAACCTATATTAATCAAAAACAGACCTACTCAGACACATATGCAGACATGGGCTGAACTCGGCCTCACGAGGTTAATGCCCATGTTCCAGGCACCTGGAGCCTTAGGGATCTGTCATCAGTGTGGGCAGATAGACAGCAAGACATTTCTATGTCAAGTCTGGGGCGCGGGGCTGGTTAGGATGCAGAGCTGCATTTTGACTTTTGTAGGCACTAGGCATTTTGCTCTGGTGGTCCTTTTTCTCAATTACAAAAAAAAAAAAAAACCAAAGATTATATTTTAATTATATTTTATGAATATGTTTATACGCAGATCGAGGTAATACAGGCTGTCTTCATTATACATTCAACATTATACCTACACACATGTAACATACGTGATACACACATATCTAATATAAATTTTTTTCATCTAATTAAAAAAGTTATAACCTCATTATAGACTTAGAATATGGAGAGGGGGGAGGGGGAGAGGAGGTGAGTGGATAGGTGGTGGGAGGGTGATTGGAGGGGTCACTTCTATGGTTTATCCTACAAGGGTACAAGTGAATCTTTCTAAAAGCAGAGTATGAAAGTCTTAACTCAGTAACTAAGAAAATGACACGAAGGGTACGTTAACCAGTTTGATGAGAGTATTTCAAAATGTATATGAAAACAGCACACTGTACCCCATGATAGCATTAATGTGCAGTTATGCTGTAAGAAATAAAAAAAAATTAAAAAAAATAGTTTTAAACAGATTCTCAAAAATTGGGATTAATAAACAGAAAATAAATTAAAATATCATTTCTATTGCCAAGATAAACAATAGATTGGTCCTCACTGGTTTCCCCCCCATTTTCTGCCTATCAATGTTAAACATACACGACGTTTTCTAGTTTCTTTTTTTATTATTTTGGTTGTCAAATTGTCATTTAGGTATTTTTTGCATTGACTTATTTTGATGCTGTTTCTAGTTATGTTTTTGAAAAGACTACATCCTGATTTCCTAGATCTCTCTGAACTCTTTA
>CAUYQV010175960.1:0-20572 GCA_963574575.1 Galagoides demidoff
AGTGTGCTCCTCATTCTTCTCTCTTGGCTCTGCTCCAGACCATCAGCTAAGTAGCTAAACTTCTGTCCTTTCAGCCTCCTTCTGGACGGGAGCTTCTGTAAAAAGCTGGCTGCAGTCCGCCATCTTGGCTCCGCCCTCCGAGAATTGACTATTTTTCTTTGCAAGAAGTGGTCCAAAACCTGGAAGAAGTGGTAGTCAGTTGGTGCAAGGTCTGTTGAATATGGTGGATGACAGAGAGTAGTCAGCTTCTGTAGTTTGAAGCAGCAAGCTTTGAGATCTCTGTTCTGATGCTTGTTTGTAATACATGGGGAACCCATCTTTCCAGCTTCTTTACCTTGGTGATTTATTTCAAGTGGTCTAATATTGTTAGAATAGTAACATCCAACCTTGCTGCTAATTCATGCATAGGTTGAGATATTCACTTCCCCTACAGTTTTCAGCTCATCATTATCCATCTTGATCTCAGGTTGCCCACGTGGCTCATTTTCAAGATTAAAATCACCAGAATGGAATTTCTCAAACCATCAATGTACTGTGTGTTCATTAGCTACCTCCTTTCCTAATGCTTCATTGGTGTTTTGAGCTGTCTGTGCTGCATTGGTTCCACGAAAGAACTCATATTTGAAAAATAAGATGAATTTTTGACTTGTCCATGGTTTCACAAAAGTTGCTCTAAAATTTTTTTAGAAAGTTAATCACAAAGCAAAATTTATGTTTGAAAGAATGAGGATGTATATTCACAATAAAAAGAAAACCAGTGTCAAAATGAAATGTCGAGAGATAGCAACTATCAAATTTAGTACTTAAGGAAACTGGACATTTATACTTAGTACTGATTTCATCAGGGCATAGGGTCTTGGTGAAAAAATATGAAAAATGATGAAAAAACACGAACATATATGTATGATTGTGCGTCTCTGTGTTTAAATAGCTCTTGGAGATAATTCTCCATCTAGTCAAATACTGAATTGTTCAGACTATTCTAACTACAGAACGGTGAAGAAAACAGACAGAATTTTCATTGTTATATTTTAGTGGTGTAATGCCTAATGGAGAAGAGCTCTGAATTAAAAATAGAGCAGGTTTGAGGAGGTTGGAGAATAAGAGTGTGGTGTTCACTTCTATAGGATGATAAAATTGACCTTTGAGCAATATTGTGTGCTCCACCTATGAGGAGGACACTACAAGTTTTGAGATACACAAAAATTAAGAAATGTAAAATTTCAATTACTATTTTTTCTCAAAATAATTACCATGACATTTTATGCACTTTTGCTTTCTTGTAAACCATTTTTGAAAATACTTTCCACCTTTTTCAAGTGCTCCAGGCTTTTCATGCAATTTTTTACTGTAGGGAAAAGGAAATAATCACATGGAGCCAGATCAGGACTATAGGGTAGGTGAGTCATAAGTTTAACCTCTGTGGACTCCAAGAACTGAAATGCTGGCTATGTGTGCACATGCATGGTCGTGGTGCAAGATAGTCCCCTGCAGTGTTATGCATGGTCCCAGTTCTTGAAGTTTTCCCCCAAACTTTTGGTAGGTGTACTGTTGTGTACCATTAAGCAATAATAGTCCTTTGTTCTCCAGAAGAACTGTTGCAACACACCCACTTTTAGAAAAAGTTGCTACCATTTCTGACACTTTGAGGCCATTTCATTTTTGTTGGTGGATTTTCATCAGGAGAAAAACATTCACACTGTCAGCTGATGATTATTCTCTGGCTGGAACTGGTAAATCCAGGTTTCATCACTAGTAATGATGTCAGAAACACACATAGGCATGCTTCCGTCTGAATCTGACCAGTATTTCACACCATTCAATATGGATGCACTTTTGCTCATCTGTTGAAGTGTGAGGTACCCACTGGAATGAAACTTTCCTGGCTCAGAGATAGTTGTGCAGGATTTGGACAATGCTTGCGATCTAATCTGTTGTGCCACTTCACTATCCTTAAATGTCACTTAATTGTTTTCAGGAATAATTTTTTTCTACCAGCCAACTCCTCTTCTTGTCTTTCAGGGAAGGTCAGCCACTTCTAAATTTTTGAAACCACTGAAAAATTGTCACACAGGAAGGAGTAAGGTCCCTGAAAGCCCATTGCAAGTACTCAAAGCTTTGAGACTCTTTTAACCCACTTATAAAATCATAGAAAATCATTGTGCAAAAGTACTGTTCTTCCAGTTCCAAGCTCTGAGATCTTAAGGTGGATAGTTCTACCTGGGCATGATTCTTTGTCAAGACAACCCTTCCCAACATTGCCATGCTCTCACAAGGTCCTTCACAAGCCAATGCAAGGAGAAAATATCCTGGCTCAGTACACCCAAAGAGGCACTGAGAGGAAAGCCCTCTGTCTGTCTAAGCTACTGAATGACAGTTCTACTCAAGCCTGTGTCATGACCCAAGAAGACACTCAGACCAGAGCTTGATAAACAGCCCTCCTTCCTTACCCACAACATAGCTAAAGGAGTCTTATTCTCATTTCTGTTTTCTCTGTTTACTTATCCTGTCTTTTTCTTCCTCTAATTTAGTCTTTATTCCCCCCAACCCTTCCATCCTTGGTCTTGTTGGTGTCATTCTCCCAGTTGGAATGCGGAACAGTGAATGCATCTCTCTCCTACCCAAATCTAGATAGGTGCATCCTTGAAATCCCATATTGAAGTCTGTTCTCTAAAGTCTTTGCTAATGTCTTGGATCACACCTCTGTGCACCTCTAAAACATTGTGAACATTTCCTTGGTTCTGAGAGGCAGTTAAGGTGAGTGAAAAGAACTTGGACTTAGGCAGAGCTCACAATTCCTGTTTCCATTCCTAAGTAGCTCTGTGATCTATAAATTTCCCTGAGCTCTGTGTCCTCATTTGCAAAGTGAAGAATCAAATCCTACTATGCAAGTCTGTTGTATAACATATGAAAATATATACAATATGTGAAAAGAATAATTCCTTTAGGATAATTCCAGATAGTAGATACCCAATACACACTGTCTTATATTATTAACTTTTGACATGCTGCACCTGTGAACAGAAATGGACTTAGGGCAAAGGTAGGACTGGGGATAGATATTGAAGCCATGTATGAAGCACTCCAGATTGGGGCATGCCCACACCTAAAGGGAAGGTAAGACAGGATCAGATGCCAGGGGAATAGTGAGAGACTGTGTACAAGCAGCTAATGACCAGAGGTCAAAGCACAGATTTAACCATTGGCCTAGGATCAAGGAGAACACTCAGCAAGTGTTCTTGACTATAGAATAGTAAAACGGTATACAGCCAATATTTAGGGTACACTTACTTTGTGTTCTAAGTGTACCATCTCATTTAGTCCTCACAATAGCCCTAAGTTATGTACTATTATAATTGTTCCCAATTTACATATGAGAACACTAAAGCAGTTTAAATGACTTGTCTGAAGAAACACATAAGTGGCAGAGCCTTAGGTGCTACTAAGACACTCTGGCTCCAGAGCCCATGCTTTTAAACTACTACTTTCTTGTAGATTCTTCAACTGGAAGCTTTCCTTTGTTGGTCCAGGGGCTAAACTCAAAGATGGACAGCCAGCAAAGAGCCAGCCAGGCAGAGCAAATAAGACTCTAATTTATTTATTGTTAATATTATTAATGTAACAAATAAATGGTTGATAAGCCATTTGTGAAGCCCTACCACATTCCTGTACTGTGTTAATGTGCTTTGTGTACATTATTCTTTAATTCCCGCAGCTATTATGCAAGACATTATTGTACCTATTTTATAAACAAAAAAAAATAAGGCTCATGGAATTGTTTTCTTCCCCTTTGCATCAAAAGAGCACTACTTTTTCCATTTATTCTTCATTCTGCAGCCATCTAGCTTCTGCTCCAAGCGTTCCACTGAAGCTCTTCTTGTTGAGTCTACAAATGACCTAGTTGTGAAATCCAGAGGACATTTTTCAATGATTAACTCACTGGACCTTTCTTCTACACTCCGCTTGATAATCACTTCATTCTTCATTGTTTCCAGGACCACTCCTCTGACCTATTTCTTTCTTCCCCTGTATTTCTCTTTTTTCTTGCTCTGCTCTGTAAATGTGGGTCTTCCTCAGGGTCATATCCATAGCCCTACTGAATCTAAATGCTTTTTTTTTTTTTTTTTTTTTAGATACAGAGTCTTACTCGCCCTCGGTAGAGTGCTTTGGCATTATTGTTCACAGCAACCTCAAACTCTTGGACTCAGACAATTCTCTTGTCTCAACCTCCTGAATAGCTGGGACTACAAGTGCCCATCACAATGCTCGGCTATGTTTTAGGGGGTTGGGGGGGGTCTTGCCCTTGCTTAGGCTGGTCTTGAACCTGTGAGCTCAGGCAATTCACTCACCTTGGTCTCCCAGAGTGCTAGGATTACAGGTGTGAGCTACTGTGCCCAGCCCTAAATACTTTTCTTGGATGATCTCACTACTTCTTGGTCTCAGTTACCAATGAAATGCTGGAGGTAGGGGAGATACCTTTTGACACCCATCAATTTGAGACAAAGAGTATTCACTTCCCGACCATATAACCATCTCAAATTCAAATGTTCAAGATAAACACATGTAACCTTTTTCTGCACCACCCCTAGTCCTGACCCAACTCCACCCCCCACTATTTCAATTTGAGGTGCTGTCATCCACCCAATTACCCAAACCCAGAACATGAAAGTCTTGTTTGGCTTCTCTCCCTGAACTCTCCCAATCTACTCAATATCCAGAAGCTGTTAGTTCTGCCTCCTTTATCTTTTGAATTTAGTCTCTTCTTTGTACAAACAAGAGAAATCTAGTAGAGGTCAACAATATCTCTTGCCTAGAAGACTTCCATAGCTCCCCCATGGTCCTTCTACCTCCAATCTGGCCCCCTGCCCTGCTTTCTCCACCCTTGTTAAAAACTTTTTAAAGCTCAAATGCAGGGAATGACATGATGGAATTTGAGCTGATCATGGTTGACAAACCCCTTCCTTTGACCTTCATTGCTCTCAAGCTCCTCAACAAGGCATTCACAGCTCTCTGGAATCTGTTTATGTCTGCTATTGAGCCCTATTTCTTGACACTTCAAACTTGCTCTCCAGTTGTACCAAACTTTCTTATGGTTTCCTTAACACACCATGCCTGGTTGATTTTTTTCAGAGTTTAATACTCAGCATAGAGTCACCTCCTCCAGGAAACCTTCTGTGAACCTCCTTATAGGCTGGGTTAGAGCGTCCTCCTTACTGCTCCTGTGCTCCCTTATGAATATTTTTGTCACTTTATTTTTAATATTGACTTATGGTTATTCCCATGTCTATCTTCTCCACTGAATGGGAAGTTTTTATTGAGGTAATAGACTGCTGAATTTTCAGGATCTAGCTCAGAGCAGGCCCTCAGTGAATGTTAGTTGATTGAATAAATAAATAACTAGCTTTCCCAAGGTTGTGTTACAAGTGAGTTCTGAAATTGGAACCAAAATATGTTGTACTGTAAAATTCACGTTCATCCCACTCTTGTATTTGCATCACATTAAGGCAATTTAGACTCCTTAAAGAGTTGAATTGTCTATTTACTTGTACATGTATGTGCATAAAGCTGAATTTTCCTTCCTATTTTTAAAATTAGTTCTATTTTTTCAGTAATATGATCACATGATTCAGTAATCAAAGAGTGCAAAAAAATTATCAAAAGTCTTCCTTGATTTTCTTTTCCATTTTTCCAATTCTCACTCCTTCTGCCCAGGGTAACCAATCTTGTTTCTTATATCAGTATCTCCTTTCAGATTTTTTTTTTGCAAATGCATGCAGATACAAATCTAAGTATTCGTCACCTGCTGGCTTTTAGAAAGGTATTAATTTTTCTTTTAACTTTTCTACTTTTTCTTAAGTGGGTATATATATTAACAAAAAGGGTGTATCAGTACCCAACTTGAATGAACACACAGAAAGAGACTTGGAAGAGGACAGCTATTTAATAGGGGGAGGAGATAATCCTGCCTGCTTACTGGCCTTGTAGGACATCCAGGGTCCCACAGAAGAGAATCTACGGTCCATGTACCTCCCGTAAGCAGACTCTCAAGCTCCCCAGAGTTACCTTTTCTCTGGAACTCTTCTAGGCCACTCCCCCTGATGCAATATCTGCATTCGGACAGAAAGGAGGGTGCTGCAGAGCCCGCCCTTTCTGAGCTTTCTGGGCCGGCTCTGGCTTTGAAAAAATTCAGGCTTCACTGTGACTCAGACATCAGCTCCAACATATGAGTTCTGAAGCACGGTGGCTGACATGGAAAGAATGTTTCATTCTGGAAGGAAATAATGTTCCAGGTCAAACTGAGTCTACTAAACACAGACCTTCACAAGGATTCTAAAGGAAATCTGGACAAGTCTTATCATGTGGTTTTTCTACGCCTTGATTCCGTGTTTGCTCAGAGGTAAGTATGAATTAGAATACACCCAATAGTTTGGGCCTTGAATCTAGATTAAGAAGGTAAAAATGTGCTTTCTGAGGGTTTGGGTTGAAATGTATATATAGAACATCTATGTCTGTTTTATAAAAGGCTTCTCACTTCTTCCTAAACTTTCACCCCCACATCCTAAAGAAAAGGCCTGCATTCTATTTAGAAATCTTTCTCTTAACCTCCACAGAACAATCTAGAGAGATAAATCATCAAAATAAATAGTCTAAAGTTTAGCAGAGCTCTGTGCATCTTGTTCTTCATCTCATCTAGTTTTAAAGGGTACGACGTAGTTCTGTCTTTCTGTGTATGCCTTGGCGATGTTAACTGTAAGGACAGATTAAAGTAAAACAAAGATTCTAACAAAGTACACATGAATAAAAAGAATATGTGGACTTTCTAATGGGTACAAGACTTATAAAACTTGGATTTCTCTCCTGGTTGTTGCTGAAAAGGTGCTTCATGGCATTTAAAAAAATATTTGGTTTGGAGCATTTTCCCTGCCAGTAAGATTGCATAACTTTCTCTTCTCCACTCCTGGTTGCAGGTACCTACCCGCTTTATTGTTACAAAATCAAATTGCAGCTGCTTAGCCTTTGATGTTTGTTCATGTCAAATTGCATTTAAAATAAATTTAACATTTTAATACTTGGCACTTTGCACTCCCAGTGTCAGTAGGAATCTTGAGTATTTCCTGTGTTTTTGTTTACACAGAACTAATTATTTTAGTTAGTTTAAAATTAAGTCTGGCACCAAATCAGTGGTAAATCAATTTGCAAATATGTAGAACTGCCTTAAACATCAAATATATGATGTTCCTTCCCAGCTCAAAAACCTTCACAGCAACCACTAGTCAGTAGGTGATGTCCAAATTCTATTGTTTGTCTCTCGCATATTTAGGGCTCAGCCTATTTTATTTATTCAACCCTATTTCTTACTACTCCTTGAAAACCAATATAGACCCAGGCAGCTGCTGTCTTCACAGTTGACATATTATACCTTAATTTCCTCCTCTTGGACTGTATTGTAGTAATTCCCCACTAGAAGCACCATCTCTAGTTCCCTTCCCCATTCCAAGACCATGCTCCCATCATCATTCCAAATGGGTCCTTCTTCCTACATACCTTTCCAAACTTCTCTCTTCTTTGACACTTGATCCCATATCCTCTAGCTTCAGTAGATTACTTCTCTTTACAGCACTGGCCTGAGGGCAGGGCCTCAGCATCTCTTCTGATATCCCTAGAACAAATCACACTTTTTGTTGTTGTTGTTGAAGTTTCTGGCCAGGACTGCGTTTGAACCTGTCACCTCCAATATATGGGGCCTGTGCCCTACTCCTTGAGCCACAGGAACCACCCCTAAATCACATTTTTTTATGAGTGTAATTCTTTTTGTACACTATTAGATTTGTATTGATAATATTTTGTTGAAGATTTTTACATCTAAGTTAATAAGATATATTGGTCTGTAGTTTATATAGTCTTTGTCTGATTTTGGTATCAGGATAGTACTAGACTCTAAAGTTGGAAGGAATTATTTCCTCTTCTTTGTTTTAGAAGAGATTTGTATGAAGTTGGTGATAATTCTCCTTTAAATGTTTTACAGAATTCTCCAGTGTAAGCATATGGGCCTGGAGATTTTGTTTATGAGATCTTTTAAATTATACAATTACATTAAAAATAAAAAAACTAGGTAGGTGCCTGTAGTCCCAACTACTCAGGAGGCTGAGGCAAGGGGGATTGCTCAAGCCCAAGAGTTTGAGGTTGCTGTGAGATAGGATGCATGGCACTCTAACTAGGGCACAGAGTGAGACTCTGTTGCCAAAAAATATATAATTAAATTATGTTTATTAATTCTGTTAATGTGTAATTTAATCATAGTGTAATTAATCTACCAAGTTACCTAAAATGTGGTTTTGTATTTATATAGCTTTATTGTCCCCAAATAGCTGACTAGAAAATATTTTTTACTTCACTTGAGGTCAGGGGAAGCCATTCCCAGCTCCCTCATACCATCCTACCCCCAGTTGGCCCTTTTCCTTTCTTTCTCTTACATGACTTCAAGGTTAGGGGCAGGGAGGTCAGGAAGCCTCCTATGTGGGTGCCTCAGGTGGTTTTTTATGCAATGGATGCTGAGGTAGAGAGGGAGGTATACCACCAGGGTCACACATTAGGGAAGAGGCAAGGGAATCAGGTTGGGCATCCCCAACAGTCCCCCAATCCCTTGTGATTACAGGGCTTGATAGCAAACAGCAGGGGTCAATCTGGAGATGGGCATGGAAATGAAAAGTTTTGAATGAGGGTCACAGCCCCACTCCCACCCTGCTGTCCATGTTCTATCTATACCATGTCCTAGGCCTATGACTGAAATAGCAAAAGGAGGCAAGTATTGGGCATTAAAAAGAATGTGTGAAGAGGGGAAGAGAAAGACCATAGCAGTTACATGTGAGGATAAGTTTTAGACTTTGGGCTTTGAGGCTATCCAAAGTTCTCATAAGCAGATACAGCTTACGGGCCTCTTTAATTCTGTGCAAATCTTAGACCCTCTGTGTGCATACCTAGGTGAGCAGATGCCTGTGTCCCTGGCTGCCTCAAGGGCCTACATACTTCTTGCAGTAGAGTCCCAGAGCTGGGTTGGTGTCCCTCTTGACTGGGTTCTGTCCACAGCAGACCTGAGCCTGTACTTCCCACCTGGGAGCTGATGCTCCATTGCACCTTGTGGGAGGACATGAGGCCATAGGTTTGGTATCTGAGGATGGTAGTAGGAGGAGAAGGAGGGGATGAGAAGCTGATAGGAACCTAATATGAAGGGGTGGGAGGGTCAGGGTTATGCAACTTGCTTAAGGTCACATAGTAAGTGGCAGAGTCAGAGTTAAGGCCTAGACCTATGTCAATCAGATGTAAGAGTCATAAGTAATTTTTTTTTAAAAGGGCCATACATAATGTGCATAAATTTTGTCCTATTTAGAGTACAGAAACTAATGGTCTTTACCTCCCAGTATGGCCTTGAGGATTAAATGAGATAATCATGTTACTATTTCAGGACATGGCCTAGATGGAACATGGTAAGTGCCCAGTAAATATTATTCACGATTAATATGCCACTTTATTACCAAAGGCATGATAACAATGATACAGAAAAACTTAAACATTGTTTCTGGTTCATAAATACATGAGGCCTTTCATTAGACACTAATTTGAAACTATGCATTCCCCCCACTACAAGCCCACCTGTCAGCCTGTCTATCTGCCTTGATCCCAGATGGAGTGGCCATTCTGCCTGCCCCTCAGAACCTCTCTGTACATTCAACCAACATGAAACATTTTTTGATGTGGAGCCCAGTGATCGTGCCTGGAGAAACAGTGTACTACTCTGTTGAGTACCAGGGGTGAGTTTGTTTTTTTTAAAAAGGTTTTTCTCCCTTAGCTAGCAGTTGGTTCTAAGGGGATTGCTTAGCAGTTGGTTCCAGAAAGCACAGCCCTTCCTCCTCAGCCCAGGGAAGCTTTGTGAGTCCAGGAGTAGATTACATCCCACAAATTGCCCCCTCTGCGTGCATGGGCATTGAGAGAGTTGAAGGAACAAGGGAAATTATCTCTTGGCTTTGACAGTGGGTTCTTTGGGAACACAAATGTGTATGAACACATTTTCGTGGAGCTTCTTTTCAACAGTGAGTCACATGTTTAATTAATTTGTCTCTGACTTAAAATGAATAAACCCTAGAAGACTTAGAGTTTTGGGGGCTGGGGTGGCCTCAGGTTTCCTAACAAGGAACTTATACATAGGAGCTAAAACAAGCCATAACCCTAAAGGTCAGTAGGACCTGGGCCCAAGAAAGCTCTGGTCTTCTACAGGAATGCAGATGCTTGCTGCTATTGAGGAGTGACAGGAACACAGAAGCTGCTTGATGTATTTCATTAACAATGAATACAAACTTAACACCTAGATATGTATACATTCTTCCAGGCTGAGGGATACAGTTGACAAATTTTGTGGATATTGGGACCTTACATCTAGAGGAGGAGACAGACATTAAATATACAAGGTCTGCATTCTCCAATGTGTTAGCCATTAGCCACAGGTGGCTATTTTTAATTTAAATTAATCAAAATGTTTATCTCCTCGTCCCATTAGTCACATTTGAAGTGTTCAATAGCCACATGTGGCTAGTGGCTACCATAGTGAACATAATCAATCTGGAATATTTTCACCATCACAGAAGTTTTCCATTAAGCATCACATCTCTAGGAAATTTCAGATAGTGATCAGTGCTAGGAAGAATCTGAAAGACTGATGCTTTGGGTGATATTGGGTAATATTTACACCATATATGAAGGACAGGAGGAGCCAGCAGAGCAGAACATTTGAGACAGAATGAGTAGCTAGCAGAAGTCTTAAGGCAAAAACAACTTAGCATTTTGGAGAAATAGCCAGTGTGGTGAGAACATCATGCTTAGGAGGGAGTGAGAGATCAGGCCAAGGTCTTGCAGGCCATGGGGAAGAGTTTGGACTCCATTCTATGTGCTACAGGAGGCCATTAAGGTGAGAAGCATTATGATCTGCTGAGTGATGAAAGATTTGAAGGATGGCAAAAGTGCAAGCTTGGTAACCACAGAAAGGCAAGGGATGACAGTGACTGAGATTAGGGTGCTGAGGGGAGATGAAGGTATCTGGACAGATTGAGGTTTATACCTCCCCATGAGGTAAGCAAAGGAGTAAAGGAGACTGGATGGTTGGTGGAGGAACTGGGGTGTGAAGAAAATGCTTGTTTTGCTAACCTATAAAAAGTAGGAGAATGAATGCAGTTACTGGCAATCATCATTGAGCCTGGACCAAAGGGCTGGTGTGACTTTGTGCTTTCCTCTCCTTTGCCAGGGAGTATGAGAGACTGTACCTGAGTGATGTCTGGATCCCCAGCAGCTGGTGCTCACTCACAGAAAAGACTGAATGTGATCTTACTGAGGATATCACAGCCACTGTACCATACAGTCTCCATGTCAGGGCCACACTGGGCTCACAAACCTCAGCTTGGAGCACCCTGACACACCCCTTCAATAGAAACTCAAGTAAGGCACTTCTCTCCTCATTCCCCAGCAGCCCCCCCTTTTAGGAACCATGTTCACTTATTAGTCTTTTGGGATTCTTTCTAGCATGAAAATAGTCTTGCAAAGCCAGACTATTTTGAACAGAAACACCCCTTACTGGTACATTTGAAAATTGGCCAACTGCTTCTCACACATTTTCTCTCTCATGCCCTTTGACTTGGGAAGTCATTCCTGACTGTGGTGGGGATGCTGACCTTGGGGATCTTGAAGAAAAGCTGTTCTGGATTGGGGAGATGGTACCAGAACTGCTGCTTTCTATCCTGATTATGTCTCTGTAAATCTAATTCTATCTCCTATTCAGTACTTCATTAACTCCATATTTACTGCCTGTGGGAACAGCTTCATTGTGCAAAAGGACCTATACACTTAACAGAGCCACCACAAATAGCCTTTCTATGGTCACCTCTATGGGAAATAAATAACTCTTCTATTGCAATAGTACCTGGAAAAGGATTGAGAAAGAAGTAGAAGAATCCAGATAGGCAGGCAAATATGGCTGAGTGTGGGCATGGCCAGTGTGTAAAAGGATGTGTGTATTTGAGGAATAGCAAGGGAAGGGCTGGCTGGGCAGGGGGGTAGATAAGCAGCTGATGACATGGAGAGGGGCCTTGACATGAAGCTTGATCAAATCAGTAGAGGATAGCCATGGAGGAGGACAGGGTCTAGACCAGGTCTGTCTTCTAGAACAATCATTATGGCTGCTGTGTGGGAAGTGAACTGCCATAGGGTAAGACCACAGAGCAGGGAAAGAGTGAGGAGGGGGCCATAACTCTCCTACTGAGCCAAGGGGGTTCTGACCCAGGAGTAGGAGAGAACAAATCCAAAATCATGGCATAATTAGAAAGGACAGAGCTTGGGGACCAGTTGTTGGGGGATAAGAGGGGAGAAATAATGATGGTGCCCAGAGAACCCAGGAGGAGCAACTGGTCTTGAGGAATGGAGACATCTCTGGCTTTGTGGTCTTTGAGACTGAGGTTTCTGTAAGATGTCATGTCATTGGCAGTTGGAAAACAAGCCCTGGCGTTCAGAGAGGTCAAGCAAGACACACAACACACAGTTAATAACTAAAGGCTTAGGCAAGGATGAGATTGTGTAGGGACAAGATATGAGGGATAAAGAGAGGACAGGGTCTTGGAAAACCTCAGAGTTTAAAATGTAGATAGAGGAAAGGGCATCAAGCAGGGCTAGGCAGTTAGAGGGTCAGTCAGAGGAAAATAGAACAGCCCCCAAGAAGCCCTTGAGAAAGTGACTTTATGGAATGGAGGGGACGACTGTCTGGCTACTGGGGTGGAGGATTGCATGGCGGTGGGAAGGAGTGAGCAGCTCCTAAACTGAGATAGGCATAGGTGAGAATGTGACCAGTTTGGAGCTCCAGGAAAGGGAAGGGAAGGGCCTTCATTGGCCTCTATTTTCCTGATGTGACAGGAGATCCTTTGCTATGGGTGAGGATGGAGGAAGAGGGTGAGGATGGAGATTTGAGGCAGCTTCTCCTGTACGGGACGAGTCACTGAGGAATGTATGATATTTAGTAGAAATCAGGAGGTTTAGAAGGAGGGGAGAGACCAAGCTGGAAGAGGCCATGGAAGGGGAAGATAACTTTGAAGAGGAAGTTGGTCCCATGGATCAGACAGATGGGGTTCAAATCCCAGCTCAGCCACTTGATAACTGAGTCCCTGCCTCCTCATCGGTAAGAGGGGCAACAGTTTGCCTCACTGAATAGTTGTTGTTGAGGATATATGACATGCGGCACATAAATGCTTAGTGCAGAGCTGTCCTAACAGAGTGCTCAACTATTCGTAGGTATTATTACGTACTATTGTAGCCCCAGGGATGCTCAGAGCTGAGAGCCAGAGGGCAGAGGAGGGAAGGAGTGGGGTAGGAATAGGGCTGTCAGAATGGGATAGCAGTGGGAATTTTGGTGCAGAATGTGGGCTCCTCTGCCCAGGCCTCCTTCTCAGGCACCAGGAGGATTTAATTAAAGGAGCAGGATGGCAGTGGAGGATCCTGGAGAGCCTAAGGATCAGTCAGGGCAGGGCACTGCAGCTCTGCCTCTGCCTGCAGTGCTGGGGCAGATCCTAGCACCACTTCCCTCTGACTCTGGGAGCATTGGGCTCTAGCCAAGACCATCGCTGGGGGCTGGCAGCTGTGTTAGAAGGAAGGCACTGGTCAGATCTAGATAAGGGAGTGCCTACAAAACTATGTGGGTGGGTGTGCAGTAATACCTTGTGGTTAAAAGGCCAGTATAAACAGGAAATGGGCTTGCTGCAGGGGGAGAGGAGGAACAGGAGGCTCTGTACTGGCACAGAAGGTAGAGATGCGGCCCTGTGTGGTCCCAGCAGATGGGCTGGAATATAAGGGTATTAAGCCTGTCCTTTTTCACTTGAAAAAGGCCACTCTGACTTCTCCCCAGACATGTGAACAGTCTTCTTTTAAGGCTATCTTGAAAAGGATCTCTTACTTTTAAAGGGAGACCTCTGCTCTTTCAAAGAGCAGAGGTTTTTAACCTCAACTGCACTTGAGAACCACTTATGTCTGGGGCCTCTCCACTGAAAGTCTGATTCAAATGATCTGTGTATGTCCTGTTCATTGGGAGTTTAAAATTCTCCCCAAGTTATTTTCATGTACAGCCAGGGTTGAGATCCACTGCTACAGAGGCCAAACACTCCACACAGGGGAGGTTAGAAGCAGAAAAAGATATAAGCTCAAATTCTGGCCATTAACTATGTGACTCTGGGCATACCACTTAACCTCTGTGTAAAACAGAAATGATATTTAAACTGGGTGGATTAAGTGAGATATTAAAAAATATGCAGAGTGCACAAGATAGAGGTTCCTGCCCCAACACTGTCAAACAATTCTCTGAACTGGTGCTAAGTTTAGATCATATTCTCTCTTTCTATTCTCAGTAAAGATGATCAGAGGACCTAATCTAATCACATCTGCTTAAAAGTGAAAGAGTCAAACATCTCTTCCTCTGTGCTGTGTGTCATATGAAACCTCTGGACTGGGTATATTTTGCCAGTTGGTTCTGGAGTCCCAAGTCCTCCTGTTCCCTATCAGGGCAGCTCTCCAAAGACCAGGCATACACTCTTCCCTGATGAGGCAGATGATAGGCAAGTGCTTTGCTCTCTGAAAACTCCCTCCAGGAACTGCTTTTCTACTGAGTGTCCACTGACCCCAGTGCCGGAGAGTTTAGCCTGGAACACATTCCACCCTAAGTCCTAAGCTAAGCCCTTCTGGTATGGCTCCATCATCAGTAGGCAGGGAGAATAGACTGCCTGTGTGGCCCTTCTGTTCTTGGCTTGCTGATGGGAAAAGTATCTACCGGGACTGTAGGCCTCTGTATTTGCGACCCCACAATATGAAATATGATGTTTGTTCTCATGCTGTAATTTCAAGAATTGATTATCAGAATTTATAAAAAGCCTCTGAATTACCTACATCCCTTTGTCAAGATATGAGATGAAAATAGGATGTTTGAAAGACATCAGTAGCCAGTACATGCCACTGACCTGTGTGAGCTGTAGAGATGCACATGCCCCTAATAAGTGTATTTGTTCCTCAGGGGCAAAGACTAGGCCTAACTATGTTCAGTATAGACATTTACTCACACAGGTATTTGGCAAGTATTAAGAAACAGCATCTGCTCACTTAGGGGAGCCAAAGTGAGAAGCAATTTCTGCTGTAAAAAGTGGGGAAGGGGGGTATTGTGGGAAGATGGCTAATGAGAAGCAGCTTTTGCCAGAGGCTTGTACCCAAAAAGAGAGATATTGGACTGAAGTAGATGGAAGATGAATGTGAAGGGCTCCACACTGAGAGGACTGTGTGAGGTACATATCACCCAGGCTGAATCAAGTGGCAGAAACAAGAAAGTGGAAGAAAAACAACAGGACAACCTCTGAGCTCCATTGTGTGGGCACAGCCAGTGCTTAAATGACTTTGACTTTTGACTGAACTTTGGACTTGCCCCCTCTACCAGGAATGGCTTCTGAGCTTGATTGGGTGGGTGGGTCAGTGTTTAAGTGACTTGGGACTAAACTTTGGACCTTGGGCCTCTGCCAGAAGGGGCTCTCTGAGTTTAATTGGGTGGGTGGGTTTAAGTGACTTTGGACTGAACTTTGGATTAGAACTCTCTACTGAGTGGAGACTTTCTGAGCTCGATTGAGTTGGTTGTGCCTGGTGCTCTTATCTGAACTTTAGACTTGTAGCCCCCACTCGGTGGCAGCCCCATGAACTTGACTGGGCAGGCAGTGCCTGGTGCCTGAGTGATTTTGTCTGAGCTTTGGGATTACCCTGTCCACAGAGCTGTGGCCCTCTGAGGTCGATTGGCTGGGCAGTGCCCAGCACATAAGCATCTCTCCTGAATTTTGGGTCAGTGCTGTCAGCAGGGCAGCCTCATGGGATTGATTTGGTGGGCAGAGCCAGCACTGGTAGAGCAAATTTGACCGGAACTCTGGGGCAGTGCTGCCTACTGATTCTTGTCCCTCCTGGAGACACTGTCTGGAGCTGCAGATTCACTGCTTGTCTACCTTTGTCAGTGCTGTGGTGGTATTGCAACAGTGAGGAGTGGACTCATCAGGGAAAGCCTATCAATTTAACTAAAAAAGTATAACTCACATATTAAAAAATAAAGAGAGGAAGAAGATGAAAATACTCATGATGAGGAACCAGCAGAAGAACCCTGGCAACAGGAAACATCAGAGCAGATCAACAACCCCTGAGGATGGCAAAGAAAAGGCAACAGAAAATTCCATCCACAGAGAAATTGCTGAAATGTCAGAAATAGAATTCAGAATATGGATGGAAAATAAGATAATTGGAATGGAAGAAAAGAGGGAAATAGAGAACCAAGAAATAATTCAGAAGTTGTCTCAAGAAATTAACAAATTCAAAGATAGTGTCACCAAGGATATGGACATATTGAGGAAAGATATAGCAGAGCTTAAGGAATTGAAAAAGGTGTTTAAGGAGCTTCAAAGTACAGTAGAGTTTCTCAGAAATACAGTGGAACAGTGAAAGAAGAAACTCAGATAAAGAAGACAAGAATTTTGAACTATCCCAAGCATTCAAAGAGAAAGAAAAATGGAGAACAAGAACAGAATATTCCCTGAGAGTTATGGGATCATTCCAAGAAATCAAACATCTGAATTATAGGGATTCCTAAAGGACAACAGGATGGTCCCAAAGACACAAATTATTTGCTCCAAGACATTATAGTGGAGAACTTCACAAGTATTGCAAGAGACACAGAAATTCAGATAGTAGATAGTTTCAGAACCCCAGCACAACTCAATCCAAACAAAGCATCTCCTAGACACATTGTAATTAATTTTGCCAATGTTAATATGAAGGAGAAACTTTTGCAAGCATACAGGAGTAAGAAAAGTATTACTTACAAAAGGAAAAGTATCAGGATGACTGTAGATCTTTCAGCCAAGCTTCCCAAGCTGGAAGAGGATGGTCATCAACCTTCAACTTTGTTAAAAAAAACAATTTCAAGCCCAGGATCCCATACCCTGCTAAACTGAGTTTCATTTGTGATGAAGAAATCAAATACTTCACTGACATGCTGAGGAAATTTGCCATGACTAGGCCAGCTCTACAGAAAATACTCAGACCCATTCTTCATAAAAATCAGCGGGAGGGTCCACAGCACTGACAAAAGCAGACAAGAGGTCAGGAGGCTAACCTCACTGAAGTAAAACTACCCAGAATTTAAAGAACAAAGCCTCGCTTCTGCAATGGTGACAGGGATAAAATTAAGCTCTGAACTTCTGAAAAACAAGATGACCAAAACTCTGCCACATCTCTCAATTCTCTCAATTAATGTGAATGGTTTGAACTCTCCTTTAAAGAGTCATAGGCTGGCTGACTGGATACAAAAACTCAGGCCAGATATCTGTTGAAACTCACCTTACCTCAAAGAATAAAACAAGACTCAGGGTGAAGGGATGGGCAATGGTATTCTAGGCAAATGAAAAGCAGAAAAAAGCTGGGGTTGCAATCTTGTTTGCAGATATAATTGGAATCAAACCAACAAAAATAATGAAAGACAAAGATGGATACTATATACTGGTCAAGGGAAACATACAATACAAAGAGATTTCAATAGTTAACATCTATGCACCCTATCTGAATGCACCTCGATATATAAAACAAACCCTCACTGATATGAATGATATATCTTCCTGCACTATAATAGTTGGAGATTTTAACACCCCATTGGCAGTCTTGGACAGATCCTCCAAGCAGAAACTAAACAAAGAAATAATGGATTTAAACAAGACCCTAGAACAAATGGACTTAACAGACATTTATAGAACATTTTATCCTAACAAAACTGAATACACATTTCTCTCATTAACCCACAGATAATCTTCCAAAATTGATCATATCTTAGGTCCCAAGCCTAACCTTAACAAATTCAAAAGAATGGAAGTTATCCCCTGTATCTTCTCAGACAATCATGAAATAATAAAAGTTGAACTCAACAGCAATAGAAATCTTCATACTCAAATAAAATCATGGAAACTAAATAACCTTATGCTGAATGATAGCTGAGTCATAGACAAGATCAAGAAAGACATCATTAGATTTCTGGAACGAAATGATAATGAAGCCACGAACTATGAAACCTATGGGATACTGCAAAGGCAGGCTTTAGAGGGAAATTTATAGCATTAAATGTCTTCATTAAGAAACAGAAAGAGAGCAAGTCAACAATCTAATGGGACATCTCAAGCAACTGGAAAAGGAAAAACAATCTAATCCCAAACCCAGTAGAAGAAAAGAAATAACCAAAATTAGACAGAATTAAATGAAATTGAAAACAAAAGAATTATTTGGAAGATTAGTGAAACAAAAAGTTGGTTCTTTCAAAAGATTAATAAAATCGATAAACCCTTGGCCAGACTAACCAGAAACAGTAACTACAATCAGAAATGATAAAGGGGAAATAACAACAGATACCACATAAATACAAAAGATTCTCATCAAATACTCCCAGAAATTCTATGAAATATGAAAATGTAGAGGAGATTAACCAATATCTAGAAGCACAATACCTTCCAAAATTCTGCCAGAAAGATTTAGATATCTTAACTAGACCAATGTCAAGTACTGAAATAACATAAATTACACAAAATCTCCCAAAGAAGAAAAGAGCCCTGGACTAGATGCTTTCACACCACAATTCTATCAAATCTTCAAAGAGAAACTAGTTCCCATAATGTATAAACATTTTTAAAATATAGAGAAAGAAGGAATCCTCCCCAACACATTCTATGAGGCAAATATCACCCTGATCCCCAAACCAGGAAAGGACCCAACAAAAAAAGAAAACTATAGACTGATATCATTAATGAATATCAATGCAAAGATATTCAATAAGATGTTAGCAAACAGAATACAATGACACATTAGAAAGGTTATACACCATAATCAACTGAGTTTTATCCCAGAGACACAAGATTCGTTCAACATGTGCAAATCTATAAATACAATGCATCATATAAATAGAATCAAAAACAAAGACCATATGATTCTTTCAGTTGATGCAGAAAAGGCTTTTGATGATATTCAGCATCTTCTCATGATAAAAACATTCAATAGGGTTAGATGAAACATTTCTTAAGCTGATAGAGGCCATCTACAGCAAACCCACAGCCAATATCATATTGAACGGAGTGAAACTGACAGGATTTCCACTCAACTCTGGAACCAGAAAAGGATGCCTACTATTTCTACTGCTATTTAACATGGTGTTGAAGTCCTAGCCTTTGCAATCAGACAAGAGGAAATCAAAGGAATACAAAAGGAGACAGAGGACATCAAAATCTCCCTCTTCACAGATGATATGATCTCATACCTGGAAAACCCCAGGGAGTAAACTACAAATCACTTAGAAGTGATCAAGGAATATAGCATTGTTTTGGGATACAAAATCAGTACTCATAAATCAGTAGCCTTTGTATATGCCAACAATCATCAAGCTGAGAATAAAATCAAAGACTCTATTCCTTTTACAATAAAAGACATGAAATATCTTTAAGAAGAGAATTATGAAACTTTGAAAAAAGAAATAGAGAAGATGTGAACAAATGGAAGAACATACCATGCTCATGGCTGGGAAGAATCAACATTGTTAAAATGTCCATATTACCCAAAGCAATCGATAGATTTAATGAAATCCCATAAAAGCACCAATGTCATACTTTAAAGAACTTGAAAAAATAGTACTTTAATTAACATGGAACCAGAAAAAACTCTGAAGAGCAAATACAGTTCTTAGAAATAAAAACAAATCTGGAAGCATCACATTGCCAGATTTCAAGTTATACTATAAGACTAGTGATCAAAACAGCATGGTACTAGCACAAAAATAAGAGACATAGATCTATGGAATAGGATAGAGAATTTAGAGATGAACCCAGCCACATATTATCATTTAATCTTCCATAAGTGTAACAAAAACATTCAATGGGGAAAAGAATTCTTAATTAACAAATGGTGCTGGGAGAACTATTTATCCACATGTAGAAGATTGAAACTGTACCCTCACCTCTCACCATTGACAAAAATTGATTCTCATTAGATAAAATATATATATTAAGTCATTTGTACCATTTGTACATAGATCATGAATACATTTATGCCATTGTGGGATTCAATGTGTTGATTATTTGTACAAATTGGAGTGCTTACATTCTACTAATTAACATAGCCTTCACCTCATTTACCCAATTACAGTGTTAAGACATTTGTGTTCTACACCTGATAGATCCAACTTGTACTTGCAATATGCTCCATAGGTGTGGTCCCCCTATTAACCCTCCCTCTAGTGACCCAGCCCCCTTCCTTTCCCTCCCCCTACCCTTCCCTCCTTCATCCTGGACTGGACTGTAGTTGTGGTTCATCTTTCATATGAAAGTGTGAGTGATTATAAATTGGTTTCATAGTAGTGCTGAGTACATTGGATATTTTTTTCCATTCCTGAGATGCTTTACTAAGAAGAATATTTTCCAACTCTATCCATGTAAACATAAAAGAG